>JASVEL010010379.1:0-106786 GCA_032618575.1 Nicotiana noctiflora
TGCTCACTGGGGGTGTACAAACTTTGGGAGGGGGCCCAAGCGCAATAACATGCCATCTCGCATAATCAAATAGGCTCTCGGCCGCACAATATATCATAATATCCACACAACATAGACCCTCGGCCTCATTCAGTCAGATCTTACTCAAACCCCTCGGGATGACAGTAAAACAAGTCCTTGGTTCAAATTCATTTATGAAATCAAAAGAAGTGAATAAAACCAATTTAAGAAAACAGTAAGAACATAACATGAACCAGTGTAAACATTTAAACCAAAACACTGAAGAAAAACAATAGTAAGCCCCTAAGGGTCCAACAATTGGCACACGGCCCAGACAAGGCATTTAGCCCCAAACACAATGATATTTTCCAAAGTATAACAATATCAAATAGTTTCCAAGAATAGTCATACGAGATGGACCGAGTCACAATCCCCAATGGTGCAGAACTTACACTCATCGCCTAGCGCATGTGTCACCTCAAAATAGCACAATGATGTGAAATCCGGGGTTTCATACCCTCAGGACAACATTTACAATCGTTATTTACCTCTATCCATTCTAAACTCTAGCCCGCGATGTCTTTGCCTCTCGAACCTGCCTCAAGACGCATCGAATCTATCTAGAATCAGAATCATGATGTCAAAATATGCTGAGTGAACGAAGGTCATGCATAAATTATCAAATTACAAAACAAATTCTTAAATTAACAAAACCTGACCCCCGGGCCCATGTCTCAAAATCAGACCAAATTAACATCAGTGGAATCCTTATCTTTCCACGAGTTCATGCATATCAAATTTACCAAAATCCAACCAAAAATGACCCCTCAAATCCCAAATTCTAGGTCTCCAATTTCAAGCCCTAGTTTCTTCAATATTTACCCACACATTTCTATATATTTCAATCCTAATCAATGAAATACCATAGGAACAAGTTTTATGTTAAAAAATCTTACCTCAATAAAGTTCCCTCTGATTCTGTCTTCACCACCCCCCTCCTAAACACTAAAATTTGATTTAAAATGGTGAAGAAAGGCTGAAAATCGCGAAGAAGGGCTTATATAATTTATGTCCTAGGAATACCGCACCTCCGGCCTCAAACACGCACCTGCATGACCGCACATGCAGTCCATGGGTCGCACCCACAGAATTCACTTATCCGCCCAAAATCTCATCTGCAGTCAAATACCATCACCTACACCATCGTAGGTGCACTCAGCTCTCCGTATATGCGGCTCATGCACTTCATGTCCTTGGCCGTATTTGCGGTACTTTCTATGCATCTACGGCATCACACCCTCGGTCCCCAATCCATAGGTGCAGAACAACAGGAGCAGAAACATTCTGCAACTTCTCCACAAATCCAAACTCTCCGTCAAGCATCCAAATCTATCCCGAGGCCCTCAGGCCTCAACCAAACATGCCAACGTATCCCATAACCTCATTTGAACTTGTTCCAACCCTCATAACGCTCAAACCAACATCAAAACACCAAATTTACATTGGATTCAAGCCTAAGATATCCAAAAACTTCCAAATTCCGCTTTCGATTAAAAGTCTATCAAACCTCGTCTGCATGACCTTAAATTTTTTGCACACATCCCAAATGTCACACGGACTTAGTGCGACTCCTGGAATTTCATTCCGGCCCCTAGATCAAAATCTCACATAGCAATCGGAAAACGCCAGAAATCTATTTTCGTCAATTTAAGCCTAATGTTACTCCGGACCTCTAAAATACATTTCGATCATACTCCTAAGTCCCAAATCACCTCTCAAAGCTATCCGGATCATCGGAATTCATATTCGAGCCCTTTTTCAAATAAGTCAACATCAGGTTGACTTTTCAAACTAAAGCTTACTTAAAAGAGACTAAGTGTCTCAAATCTTACCAAAACCTCTCCGAACTCGAGCGAACCAACCATATCGAATATAATGTAGCTAAATATGACAATAAGAAGCAGTAATAGGGGAAATAGAGCGGCAACAAATGAAATGACCGGATGGATCGTTATATCCTCCCCTTCTTAAACAAACGTCCTTGAACGGATCAAGAAACATAGCTCAAGCCTCAAATAGGTGAGGATATCTGCTCTATATTTCCCGCTCGGTCTCCCAGGTAGCCTCATCTATGGGCCAACCTCTCCACTGCACCTTCCCTAAAGCTATATCCTTTGACCTCATCTTTCGAACCTAACGCCCCAAAATAGCTACTGGCTCTACATCATAAGTCAAATCATCATCTAACTGAACCGTGCTAA
Organism: Nicotiana noctiflora; assembly: GCA_032618575.1. Classification (NCBI taxonomy): domain Eukaryota; kingdom Viridiplantae; phylum Streptophyta; class Magnoliopsida; order Solanales; family Solanaceae; genus Nicotiana; species Nicotiana noctiflora. The sequence goes on from JASVEL010010379.1 coordinate 2,262, forward strand.
AATCAAATACAAGAGATGAATCACCAATATACTTCTGAAGCATAGAAACATGAAACACCAGATGCCCCTGCCAAGCTAGGTGGCAAATCAAGCTCGTAATCCACCTCCCCAACCCCCCGAAGTACTTTAAAAGGCCCAATGAACCAAGGACTCAATATAACTTTCTTGCCAAATCTCATAGCACCCTTTATGGGTGAAACCTTGAACAGAACCCTCTCACCATCCATGTTGGACACATCCCGGACCTTCATGTCCGTATAACTCTGTTGTCTCGAATGTGCTGTACGAAGCCTCTCCTGAATCACCTTCACCTTGTCTAAAGCATCCTGCACTAAGTCTTACCCAATAGCCTAGACTCACCCAGCTCAAACCAACCGAACGAAGATCTACACTATCTCACATACAAAGCCTCATATGGAGCCATGTGAATACTTAACTAGTAACTACTATTATAAGCAAACTCCGCGAGTGGTAGAAACTAATCCCATGACCTTCTAAAATCAATAACACAAATGTGCAACATGTCATCCAATATATGGATAATTCGCTCGGACTGCTAGTTCGTCTAAGGGTGAAAAGTTGTGCTCAACTGAACCTGAGTACCCAACTCTCGCTGTAGCGACCTCCAAAACTGCAAAGTAAACTGAGTAACTCTATCTAAAATAATGTAATATGGGAAACCATGCAAACTAACAATCTCCCGGGTATATATCTTTGCCAACCGCTCTGAAGAATATGTAGTACACATAGGAATGAAGTGCGCGGATTTGGTTAGTTGATCCACAATCACCTAAATAGCATCAAACTTCTTCAAGGTCTGTGGCAGCCCAACTATAAAGTCCATGGTTATTCCCACTCCCACTCTGGAATGTCCATCCGCTGAAGCAAGCCACCCGGTCTCTAATGCTTATATTTTATCTGCTGGCCATTGAGACACCAAGCTACAAATCCTACAATGTCTTTCTTCATTCTCCTCCACCAATAATGTTTTTCATATCCTGATAGATCTTCGCGGCATCCAGATGAATAAAATATCGCGAGCTATGAGCCTCCTCTAGAATGAACTCCTGAAGACCATCCATATTGAGCACGTATAAAAATATCCAACCAAACAAACCGATTGGCCAAGGCCTGAACAGCAACTGCAAGAGGTCTCTACATAACAAGAATATATGCCAAACTCCCCATACTCACTGCCTTACAGCTCAAAGCATCGGCCACCACATTGACCTCTCCCGGATAGTACAAGATAGTAATATCATAATCCTTTAGGAGCTCCAACAATCCTTGTTGCCTCAAATTGAGATCCTTCTACTTGAATAAGTGTTGGAGGCTACGATGATAAGTAAATACCTCAAAAGACACACCATACAAATAATGCCTCCCAATCTTCAATGCATGAATAATGGTATCCAATTAAAGACCATGAACCGGACAGTTCTTCTCATATGGCTTCAATTGACGAGAAGCATAAGAAATAACTCTACCTTCTACATCAACACATATCCAATAACCACTCTTAAAGCATCACAATATAATGTATATGAGCCTAAAGCTAATGGAAAAACTAACAATTGAGCTATTGTCAAGGCAGTCTTGAGCTTCTGTAAGCTCGCCTCATACTCATTCAACCACAAAAGTGGAGCACCCTTCTGAGTCAATTTGGTCAAGGGTGATGTAATAGATGAAAACCACTGAATGAACTGACGGTAATAATCCACCAAACCAAGAAAACTGCAGATCTCTATAGCTAGGGACGGTCTAGGCCAACTCTGAACCACCTCTATCTTTTTTGGATTAACCTGAATACCCTCACTAGACACCTGGTGCCCCAAGAAAGCCATTGAACTTAACCAAAACACACACTTGGAGAACTTTGCCAAAAGTTTCTCCTCTCCCAATATTTGCAAAACAACTCTCAAATTCTCCGCATTCTCCTCATGACTATGCAAATACACTAGAATATCATCAATGAAAAATATGACAAACGAGTCGAGATACGACTGGAACACGTTGTTAATCAAATGCATGAATGCTGCTAGGTCATTGGTCAGCCCAAAAGATATCTCAAGGAACTCATAATGACCAAATCGAGTCTTGAAGGTTGTTTTAAGAATATCCGAGTCCCTGATCTTTAGTTGGTGATACGCTGAACGAAGATCAATCTTAGAGAACACCCTCACTCCCTAAAGTTAGTCGAACAAATCATCAATGCAAGGCAGGAGATATTTGTTCTTAATTGTAACATTATTCAATTTCATGTAATCAATAAACGTCCTTATGGTGCCATTCTTCTTTTTCACGAATAGAACAGGTGCATCCCACGGAGTAACACTAGGACGAATGAACCTCTCATCGAGGAGCTCCTGAAGCTGCTCCTTCAATGTCACGACCCAAATCCGGTCGTGATGGCGCCCAACAATCAAGCTAGGCCAGCCAGACCAACCATTTCTGGTTACATCGAATACCAGTCCCAAATGGACAACCCAAGAAGAATATATGAGTTTAAGAACTCCAATAATAATAATAAAGAACAAAATACTGACACTCCCAAAGATCCGGAGTCACAAGTCTAGAGCCTCTAGCAAAACCCAACAGGAATAGAGAGTACTGTATAGAAATACTCAAGTTTGAATACAAAATACAAAATAACAACTGGAAAGGAGAGGAGAAGCTAGGTTCTGCGAACGTAGGCAGCTACCTCAGCAACTCGATATGACACTGCAAACGCTGGAAATGCCTGTCTACTGCTCCTGAGTACCTGAGTCTGCACACAAAAGGTGCAGGAAGTAGGGGTGAGTACTAAGTACTCAGTGAGTAATAAATATATAAAAGCATCTGAAAGTAAGAAATCCACAAAATACCACAATATGAAGCTACACTACAGTCCGAATCTCCTACGAACTAGCATCAACAGTACAATTCAGCTACCACAGAGCAATTCAACAAATAAAGATGAAATGCAATGCACATAACCGCTACGGCGTGTAGCCCGATCCAATTTAACGTCGACGGCGCTCACCGGGGGTGTGTACAGACTCCGGAGGGGCTCCTACAGCCCAAGCGCAATACTGCTGCGGCGTGCAGCCCGATCCTCATATCAACCACTGCGGCGTGCAGCTCGATCCCATGCTCAGTCCACAATAAGCAAATAAGTCACAAAACAGTTCATTTTTCTTAATTCCAGTTTCCAGTTCATAATTTATGAAAAATACTTTAACTTTATTAAATTTGTAAAAGCCGGTGACTTAGCATTTCAAAAGTGTGATTTCAATTTTTCAGGACCGAGATCGGTGATTTAAGCAATTATAGCTATCACATAAATATTGTCCTCTAAGGACGCTACAGATCGGCACAAGGCCCCAAACAAGGCTTACAGCCCACAAATATAGCAAATACAGTGTATTACCAACACTAATAACATATTATTCATTTCCGGGATGGACCAAGTCTAAATCCCCAGTCACAATCAATCCCGCACCTGCCACGGTGTGCGAGCCACGCCTACTAGCGTCACAATGTGCTAAGTCGGGGTTTCGAACCCTCAGGCTACCATATACACAAACTACTCACCTCTAGCCGGTCGTAGACTCGTCTGCGATGCCTTTTCCTTTGAATTTAGCTCCCTCATGCGTAGAATCTAGTCAAACCACAACAATTATATCAAATACGGGTCAAAGAATCATAATCCATTACAATTTACGTGAAACTCGCATAAATACACCAAGTTGGTAAAACCCGACCCCGGGCCCACTGCTCAGAAAATTTCGAAATTAGTACCAACGCGACCCTCATCTCGCCACGAGTCCGTGCATATAAAATTTATCGAAATCGGGATTCAAATGGCCTTCCAAATCCAAAAATCCCGTTTTCAATATTTAGGCCACATTTCTTCAAGATTTCAACCCAATTTCATGAAGATTGATGTCAATTCTACCATAAAATGATATTTTTGAGTCAAGAATCTTACCTCCGACGAATACCCGATGATTCCTCATTGATTTCCTCGAGTTTTCTTCTCTCTAGGGCTCAAAATTGAGTTTTGGGTTAATGAACCCGTAACCCCTCTGTTCTGTGATTAAATTCTCTGCCATACCCATTTACCTTACGCGATCGCGACTCGCCTCACGCGATCGCGATGTTCAAAAATCCAAACTCACGCGATCGCAACTTGCCTCACGTGATCGCGATGTTCAAACATCCGGCTTCACGCGATCGCGTCCCTCTTCCTGCGATCGCGTAGCACATTTTTCCCTGGACCCCATTTCTCTTCTACGCGATCGCGTAGATGCTCACGCGATCGCGATGGCCACCCGGTTAACTCTACGCGATCGCGTCCGGTGATCCTGCGATCGCGATGGCCTAGCCCCCAACCCTACGCGATCGCGTCCCCTCCCCGCGATCGCGGAGAGCAAAAACCTGCTGCATTTATGACAGCAACCAGCCTTCTCATTTTTTCCAAAAATGGTCCGTTTGGACCCCCGGATTCATCCCGAGGCCCCCGGGACCCCAACGAAAATGACCAACATACTCCAAAACATGATACGGACTTGTTCCAATCATAAAAACACCATACTAAACATCAAAATCTCCATTTACTCACGAATTCAAGCCTAAGTTTCTTCAAAACTTTCAAAACTAACATTCAATCCAAAACCCGATCAAACGATGTCCGAATGACCTGAAAATTTGCGGACACATCCAAAATCACATAACGAAGCTACAGAAATTGTCGAAATTCCATTCCGACCCCCGGATCAAAATATCACCTACCATTCGGTTTTCGCCAAAAATCAACCTTCGCCAATTCAAGCTTAAAACTACACCGGACCTCCGAATTCAATTCCGATTGCTCTCCTAAGTCATAATTGATCCCCCGGAACTAGTCGAATCATCAGAATCCGGTTCCGAGCACTCTAACTCAATAGTCAACTCTTGGTTGACTTCTCCTATTCAAGCTTTCTTCAAACATGCTATTTGTTTCATTTTCAATCCAAATCACTCCTAACTCACCCGATATATTCAAATACTGATTTTAAAGCATAATATATGTAAATGCAAGGTAACGGGGTGGTAATTCCCGTAACGACGGGCCGGGTCGTTACATTCTCCCCAACTTAAACAAACGCTCGTCCGCGAGCGGGTTAAGAAACATACCCGGAGCATCAAACAAGTGAGGATATCTGCTCCGCATCTCCTGCTCGGTCTCCCAAGTTGCTTCCTCCACGGGACAACCTCTCCACTGCACTTTCACTGAAGCTATGTCCTTGGATCTCAACTTACGAACCTGTCGACCCAAAATGGCTACTGGTTCCACATCATAAGTCAAATCCTCCTCTAGCTGTATCGTGCCGAAGTCTAACACATGAGACGGGTCTCCGACATACTTCCGGAGCATAGATACATGGAACACCGGGTGAACTCCCGACAAACTGGGTGGAAAAGCAAGCATATAAGCCACCTCCCCAACTTTCCTAAGCACCTCAAAAGGTCCAATAAACCTTGGGCTCAACTTCCCTTTCTTTCCAAACCTCATAACACCTTTCATAGGCGAAACTTTCAGCAACACCTTCTCACCTACTGAATAAGACACATCTCGGACCTTCCGGTCCGCATAACTCTTCTGACGCGACTGAGCTGTGCATAGTCTCTCCTGAATCACCTTCACCTTGTCTAAGGCATCTTAGACTAACTCTGTCCCCAACAACCTAGCCTCACCGGGCTCGAACCAACCGACCGGAGACCTACACCGCCTTCCATATAAAGCTTCATACGGTGCCATCTGAATGCTGGACCTGATAGCTATTATTATAAGCAAACTCCGCCAAAGGCAAATAATCAGCCCACGAACCACCGAAATCAATGACACAAGCACGCAACATGTCCTCCAATATCTGAATAGTACGCTCAGACTGTCCATCCGTCTGTGGATGAAATGCTGTGCTCAGCTCTACCTGTGAACCCAACTCTCGCTGAAATGTCCTCCAGAACTGAGAAGTGAACTGGGTACCTCTGTCCGATATAATAGAAATAGGAACTCCATGCAATCTCACTATCTCACGGATGAATATCTCTGCCAACCGCTTTGAGGTATAGGTAGTACACACTGGGATAAAGTGAGCTGACTTGGTCAACCTATCCACCACCACCCAAACTAAATCAAACTTCCTCACTGTCCGAGGGAGTCCACTAACAAAGTTCATAGTTATTCTTTCCCACTTCCACTCAGGAATATCAATACGCTGGAATACCCCACCAGGTCTCTGATGCTCATACTTGACCTGCTGACAGTTTAGACACCGAGCCACATGGCTCACAATATCTTTCTTCATCTTTCTCCACCAGCAATGCTGCTTCAAATCCTGATACATCTTCGCGGCTCCTGGATGAATAGAATACCGCGAGCTGTGGGCTTCCTCCAATATCAATTCACGAAGGCCGTCAACATTGGGCACGCATATCCGGCCCTGCATCCGCAATACACCATCACTATCAATAGTGACATCCCCGGCATCATCATGCTGAACTCTGTCCTTAAGGACAAGTAAGTGTGGATCATCATACTGGCGCTCTCGAATACGATCATATAAAGAAGAACGAGCTACTATACAAGCCATCACCCGATTGGGCTCAAATATATCCAGTCTTACCATCTGATTAGCTAACGCCTGAACATCAACTGCTAGGGGTCTCTCCCCAACTGGAATATACGCCAAACTGCCCATACTAATAGCCTTCCGGCTCAAAGCATCTGCCACTACATTAGCTTTCACGGGATGTACAAGATAGTAATATCATAGTCTTTAAGCAACTCAAGCCATCTCCGCTGCCTCAAATTTAGATCTTTCTGCTTAAACAAATGCTGAAGGCTGCGGTGGTCTGTATATACATCACAAGATACACCATATAGGTAATGCCTCCAAATCTTCAAGGCATGAACAATAGCAACTAACTCCAAATCATGAACAGGGTAGTTCTTCTCGTGGGGCTTTAGCTGACGAGAAGCATATGCAATAACTCTACCCTCCTGCATCAACACACAACCGAGTCCAACTCTGGAAGCATCACAATACACCGTATATGACCCTGAGGCCGATGGTAACACAAGTACTGGGGCTGTGGTCAAAGCCTCCTTGAGCTTCTGAAAGCTCTCTTCACATTCATCGTACCACACAAATGGAGCATTCTTCTGTGTCAGCTTAGTCAACGGTGAAGCAATAGATGAGAAATCCTGAACAAACCGGCGATAATAGCCTGCCAAGCCGAGAAAACTCCGAATCTCTGTAGCTGAGGAAGGTCTGGGCCAACTCTGTACTGCCTCGACCTTCTATGGATCAACCCGAATACCATCACTGGACACTATATGTCCCAGAAAACCCACAGTATCAAGCCAGAACTCACACTTAGTGAATTTTGCATAAAGCTTCTTTTCTTTCAACATCTGCAATACCACTCTCAAGTGTTGTGCATGCTCCTCCTGGCTGCGTGAATATACCAGAATGTCATCAATAAACACAATCACAAAAGAATCAAGGTACGGCCGAAATACACTATTCATCAAGTGCATGAATGTTGCTGGGGCATTAGTCAACCCGAAAGACATCACCAGGAACTCGTAGTGCCCATATCGCGTCCTGAACGCTGTCTTCATAATGTCTGAGTCCCTGATCTTCAACTGATGATAGCCCGATCGAAGATCAATCTTAGAAAATACACTAGCTCCCTGGAGCTGATCAAATAGGTCCTCAATACGAGGCAACGGGTACTTATTCTTCACTATTACCTTGTTCAGCTGCCTGTAATCAATGCACATTCTCATTGTGCCATCTTTCTTCTTTCACAAATAGGATCAGTGCTCCCCACAGTGATACACTCAGACGAGTGAACCCTTTATCTAGGAGTTCTTGAAGCTGCTCCTTCAACTCTTTCTACTCTGCTGGTACTATACGATAGGGAGGAATAGAAATGGGCCGAGTGCCCGACACCAGGTCAATATCAAAGTCAATATCCCTGTATGGCGTCATGCCCGACAGGTCTGCAGGGAACACATCAGGGAACTCCCTCACAATGGGGACCGAATCAAGACTGGGTGTCTCGGCCTCAACATTTCTAATGAAGGCCAAATAAGATAAACAACCCTTGCCAATAATTCGTTGGGCCTTTATATAAGAAATCACCCTGTCGGACACATAATCAGTCAAGCCACGCCACTCGATCCTCGGATTACCTGGAATAGCTAGTGTGACTGTCTTGGCATGACAGTCCATAATCGCATGGTAAGGAGATAGCCAATCCATGCCTAGAATTACATCGAAATCTACCATGCCCAGTAGTAATAAATCAACTCGGGTCTCCAGACCCCCAATAGTAATAATACAGGATCGATATACCTGATCCACAACAACAGTATCCCCCACCGGGGTAGACACATGTACGGGCAAAGCAAGAATACCACGGGTCATACCCAAATGATGTGCAAAATAAGTAGAGACATAAGAATAGGTGGATCCGGGATCAAATAAGACGGAAGCATCCCTGTGGCAGACTGAGATAATACCTGAAATAACCGCATCTGAAGTACTAGCATCCTTCCTATCCGAAAGAGCATAGAAAGGACCCTGGCCTCCACCAGTACGATCCTCACCCCTAGGGCGACCTCTGGATACCTGGCCACCAGTCCTAGCCGACTGTGCTGGCGCTGAAGAAACAGGAGTAGAAGACGAGGGCTGATCCCTCTGCTGAGACCGCTTACGAAGCCACTGAGGACACTCTCTCCTGATATGGCCCAAATCACCGCACTCAAAACAACGGCCTGAAGATGGAAGAAGGGGCTGCTGAGGACCCCTCGCTACCGATGAACCCTGTGCTGAGGAAGCAGGAGCAGAGCTCTGAGCTGGAAGAGCACTCAGTGCAGGCTGACTCTGCTGACGGCTCTGCTGACCCTGATAACCCTGATGGCCCTGCCGACCACGATCTGATGAAATCCCACTGGACTCTGCACGTCCAGACTGATGAGACCTGAAAGAGCGACCTCTGCTATGCTGAAATTGGCCCCTAGACGGAGCACCACTATAACTGCCAGTACCACGAGGCTTCTTAGCCTCTCTCTCCTCCCGCTCTCTGCGGCGATCTGTCTCAATATGACGGGCAGCATCAACCACCTCCTCAAAGGTAACTGCCGAAACTCTCTCCCTGGTCATCAATATGCGGATGGGATAAATAAGGCCATCAATAAATCTCCGAATCCTCTCTCTGTCTGTAGGAACCATCCACATGGCATGACGGGCCAACTGTGTGAATCTCATCTCGTACTAATTAACCGTCATCTCTCCCTGCTTCAACCACTCGAACTGACGTCGCAGCTCCTCTCTCCGAGACCGAGGCACGTACTTCTCCAAAAATACCATGGAGAACTGCTGCCAAGTGAGGGGCACTGCCCCAGCGGGCCTACGCCTCTCGAAATCCTCCCACCACCGAAATGCTGCACCTGTGAACTGAAAAGTGGTGAATGAAACACCGCTGGACTCTAGAATACCCGCGGTGCGAAGCATGCACTGACATCTGTCAAGAAAACCCTGGGCGTCCTCGCCCTCAGCACCACTGAATGTCGGAGGCCGTAGCCTCTCAAATCTCTCCAAACGACACTGCTCATCGTCGGGCAAAGCTGGAACCATATAAGCAGGAGCTCGTGCAATGGGCGCAACTGGCTGGACTGGCTCGGGTGTGTGAGCCACGGGGGTCTGATTTCCTCCCCCTGCCTGCGAAGAAGATACTGCAGCAGTAGCTGCAACTACCTGTGCCAAGCCTGTGCACACTGATAAGATCTGAGCCAAGGTCTCCTGAAGACCCGGTATCACAATAGGCACTGCTGGTGCCTGAACCTGAGTTGCCGGAGCGTCTGCCGCTGGAATCTGGTCCTGAGTCTGGGCCACTGGTGCAGGAATCTGACCCTGAGTCTGGTCAGCTGGTGGGTCAGCAGGTGCTGGCACTGCTGCCCTACCTCTACCACGACCACGGCCTCTGGGTGCCAATGATGGTCGTCTGCCACGTCCGTTAGCTTGTGTTCTCGCCATCTGCGAGAGAATAGAATATGGAAAATTTTAATTTCATGATAATACAGATCGCACGAAATGAATCCAAGAAAATGAGGTTTTTCCTAAAGTTTCTGTAGCCTTCCGAGGATAGATACGGACGTCTACGTACCGATCCGCGAAAGCCTACTAAACCGGCTCATGACTCGCGAGTCCTAATAACCTAGGGCTCTGATACCAACTTGTCACGACCCAAATCCGGTCGTGATGGCGCCCAACAATCAAACTAGGCCAGCCAGACCAACCATTTCTGGTTACATCGAATACCAGTCCCAAATCGACAACCCAAGAAGAATATATGAGTTTAAGAACTCCAATAATAATAATAAAGAACAAAATACTGACACTCCCAAAGATCCGGAGTCACAAGTCTAGAGCCTCTAACAAAACCCAACAGGAATAGAGAGTACTATATAGAAATACTCAAGTCTGAATACAAAATACAAAATAACAACTAGAAATGAGAGGAGAAGCTAGGTTCTGCGAACGTAGGCAGCTACCTCAGCAACTCGATATGACACTACAAACGCTGGAAATGCCTGTCTACTGCTCATGAGTACCTGAGTCTCCACACAAAAGGTGCAGGGAGTAGGGGTGACTACTAAGTACTCAGTGAGTAATAAATATATAAAAGCAGCTGAAAGTAAGAAATCCACAAAATACCACAATATGAAACTACACTACAGTCCGAATCTCCTACGAACTAGCATCAACAGTACAATTCAGCTACCACAGAGTAATTCAACAAATAAAGATGCAATGCAATGCACATAACCGCAACGGCGTGTAGCCCGATCCAATTTAACGTCGACGGCGCTCACTGGGGGTGTGTACAGACTCCGGACGGGCTCCTACAGCCCAAGCGCAATACTGCTGCGGCGTGCAGCCCGATCCTCATATCAACCACTGCGGCGTGCAGCCCGATCCCATGCTCAGTCCACAATAAGCAAATAAGTCACAAAACAGTTTATTTTTCTTAATTCCAGTTCATAATTTATGAAAAATACTTTAACTTTAATAAATTTGCAAAAGCCGGTGACTTAGCATCTTCAAAAGGTGATTTCAATTTCCAGGACTGAGATCAGCGATTTAAGCAAATATAGCTATCACATAAATATTGTCCTCTAAGGACGCTACAGGTCGGCACAAGGCCCCAAACAAGGCTTACCGCCCACAACCATATCAAATACATTGTATTTTCAACACTAATAGCATATTATTCACATCCTGGATGGACCAAGTCTCAATCCCTAGTCACAATCAATCCCGCACCTGCCACGGTGTGCGAGCCACGTCCTACTAGCGTCACAATGTGCTAAGTCGGGGTTTCGAACCCTTAGGCTACCATATACACAAACTACTCACCTCTAACCGGTCGTAGACTCGTCCGTGATGCCTTTTCCTTTGAATTTAGCTCCCTCGTGCGTAGAATCTAGTCAAACCACAATAATTATATCAAATACGGGTCAAAGAATCATAACCCATTACAATTTACGTGAAATTCGCATAAATAGACCAAGTTGGTAAAACCCGACCCCGGGCCCACTACTCGGAAAATTTTGAAATTAGTACCAACGCGACCCTCATCTCGCCACGAGTCCGTGCATATAAAATTTATCGAAATCGGAGTTCAAATGGCCTTCCAAATCCAAAAATCTCGTTTTCAATATTTAGGCCACATTTCTTCAAGATTTCAACCCAATTTCATGAAGATTGATGTTAATTCTACCATAAAATGATGTTTTTGAGTCAAGAATCTTACCTCCGACGAATACTCGATGATTCCTCAGTGATTTCCTCGAGTTTTCTTCTCTCTAGGGCTCAAAATTGAGTTTTGGGTTAATGAACCCGTAACCCCTCTGTTCTGTGATTAAATTCTCTGCCATACCCATTTACCTTACGCGATCGCGACTCGCCTCACGCGATCGCGATGTTCAAAAATCCAGACTCACGTGATCGCGACTCGCCTCACGCGATCGCAATGTTCAAATATCCGGCTTCACGCGATCGCGCCTCTCTTCCTGCGATCGCGTAGCACAATTTTCCCTCGACCCCATTTCTCTTCTACGCGATCGCGTAGATGCTCATGCGATCGCGATGGCCACCCGGTTAACTCTACGCGATCGCGACTGGTGATCCTGCGATCGCGATGGCCTAGCCCCCAACCCTACGCGATCGCGTCCCCTCCCCGCGATCGCGGAGAGCAAAAACCTGCTGCATTTATGACAGCAACCAGCCTTCTCATTTTTTCCAAAAATGGTCCGTTTGGACCCCCGGATTCATCCCGAGGCCCCCGGGACCCCAATGAAAACCACCAACATACTCCAAAACATGATACGGACTTGTTCCAATCACAAAAACACCATACTAAACATCAAAATCTCCATTTACTCACGAATTCAAGCCTAAGTTTCTTCAAAACTTTCAAAACTAACATTCAATCCAAAACCCGATCAAACGATGTCCGAATGACCTGAAAATTTGCGGACACATCCAAAATCACATAACAAAGCTACAGAAATTGTCGAAATTCCATTCCGACCCCCGAATCAAAATATCACCTACCATCCGGTTTCCGCCAAAAATCAACCTTCGCCAATTCAAGCCTAAAACTACACCGGACCTCCGAATTCAATTCCGATTGCTCTCCTAAGTCATAATTGATCCCCCGGAACTAGTCGAATCATCAGAATCCGGCTCCGAGCACTCTAACTCAATAGTCAACTCTTGGTTGACTTCTCCTATTCAAGCTTTCTTCAAACATGCTATTTGTTTCATTTTCAATCCAAATCACTCCTAACTCACCCGATATATTCAAATACTGATTTAAAAGCATAATATATGTAAATGCAAGGTAACGGGGTGGTAATTCCCGTAACGACGGACCGGGTCGTTACATTCAACTCCTTCAACTCTGCTGGTGACATATGATATGGTGGAATAGAAATGGGCTGAGTTTTCGGCACCAGATCAATACTAAAATCGACATCCCTGTCCGGTAACATGCCCGACAGGTATGCAGGGAACACATCGAGAAAATCCCTCACAATTGGAATAGAACCAATGGTAGGAGTCTCTACATTGACATCCCTCATAAATGTTAAGTATTAAAGACAACATTTCCTAACCATACGTATCACATCGAAGTTCACCATTAAAAGTAACAGAAGATCCAACAGGGTCTTGAAACCCCCAATAGACACAACAGATGATTGGTATACATGGTCTATCATAATAGTATCACCCATCGGAGTAGAGACATGAACAGAAGAAACGAGGGACTCGTAGGGCGTATCCAAATAGTGGGCAAAATATAACGACACATAAGAGAAAGTAGAACTAGGGTCAAATAACACAGAGGCATCTCTATGGCAGACTGTGATAATACCTGTAATCACCGCTTCTAAAGCAACAACATTAGGTGTAGATGGAAGTGCATATAAATAGGCCTGACCACCACTAGATCGACCTCCCCCTCTTGGGAGACCCCTAGATGACTATCCTCTAACAATAACCAAATAGCATGAAGAGCTAACTTGGAGAAACTCATCTCGTCTGTGTCACAGCCATATCTTCCCATCGCAACTGCTCGAGCTGCCTACATAGCTCATCCCGGCGGGGCTGTGGCACATACTTCTCTACACACGATGCAAACCAACCCTCGCTAGCATGAATCAAGACTACTGAATCTGTTCACAGGATGCAAGGACTAATGTGAGTACGCTAACTCTCTAAGTAATAAAAGTAAAGGTAGCTGAGCAATAAGAAAATATGTAAACCACAGCATGGTGCTACCATAAAATAATATATACTGTGAACAATGCAATAAAGCATTAAATCTCTTAAAACACATCGATACAATAAAACCATTTTAAAAAACTTTTCAACAGTTTCAAATGAGTGAATGAAAACACGGATAAAAAATAAAAACACAAATCAGCCTCTCGGGTAAGATACCAACAGAAACAGCCACTTGGGATATCTCATAATCACTCGTATCATCCCCTCAGGCAATAAACATTGTACAACATCAGCCCCTCGGGCTATATCACATCACATACTAGGTAACCACGCTCACTAGGGGAGTAAAAACTCCGGTAGGGGCCCCTTACGGACCAAGCACAATAACAAGCCATCTCCTGGCATAATCAAACAAGCTCTCGACCTCACAATATATCAAAATATCCTCACAACATAGCCCCTCGTCCTCACCCAATTAGATCCACTCAAGCCCCTTGGGATGAAAGTAAAACAAGTCCTTGGTTCAAAATTATCTATGAAATCAAAAAGAGTGAAAAAATCGAGTTATGAAAAATAGTAAGAACATAGCATAACTAAGTGTAAATATTTGAACCAAAACAGTGAGGAAAAAACAATAGTAAGCTTTTATGTGTCCAAACAATCAGCATAAGGCCCAAACACGATATTTAGCCCCAAAAACAATGATATTTTCCAAAATACAACAATATCAAATAATTTTCAAGTAAAATATGTAACAGTCGTACGGATGGACCAAGACACAATCCCTAGGTGCACAAACCCATGCTACTCGCCTAGCACGTACGTCACCTTAAAATAGCACGACGATGTAACATTCGGGGTTTTATACCTTCAGGACAATATTTACAATCATTACTTACCTCTATCTGGTCCAGCCTCTAGCCCACGATGCCTTTGCCTCACGCATCGGCCTCAACACACATCGAATCTATCCAAAATCAAAATCATGACGTCAAAATATGCCAAGGGAACGAAGCCCATGCAAAAATAATCAAATTGCAACACAAATCTCGAAATTAACCAAACTCGACCCCCATGTCCACGTCTCGGAATGTGACAAAATTATCATCAACGGAATCCTTATCTTCCCACGAGTTCATGCATATCAAAATTTACCAAAATCTAATTACAAATTACCCCTCAAATCCCAAATCCTAGAACTCCAATTTCAAGCCCTAGTTTCTTCAATATTTACTCATAAATTTCTATAAATTTCAAGCCTAATCAATGAATAACACCATAGGAACGAGTTTTATGTTAAAAAATCTTACGTCAATGAAGTTTCCTCTGATTCACTCTTCAAAATCCCCCAAAAATTTGCAAAAATCTATTTAAAATGGTAAAGAAAGGCTGAAAATTGGATGGGTGGTTTATATACTTTCTGGCCCAGGAATACCGCACATACGGCCTCAAACACGCACCTGCGGTCCATGCATGGGTCGCACTTGCGAAATTCACTTATCCGCCAAAAATCACATCTGCAGTCAAATACCCGCATCTACGCTATCATAGGTGCGCTCAGCTCTCCGTTTCTGTGGCTCCTGCCTTTCACTTCCTTGGCCGCATCTGCGGTCCTTACTATGCATCTGCGACGTCGCACCTGCGTTAAACAAGAGGAGCAACTGCAACTTCTCAAAAAATTCAAACTCTTCGTCAATCATCTAAATCATCCCGAGGCCCTCGAGACCTTAACCAAATATGTCAACATATCACATAACCTCATTTAAACTTGTTCCAACCCTTGGAACGCTCAAAGCAACATCAAAATACAAAAATTACATCGGATTCAAGCCTAAGAAATCTAAAATCTTCCAAATATCGATTTCGGTCAAAAAGACTATCAAATCTTGTCCGAATGACCTTAAATTATGCGCACACATCCCAAATGACACAACAGACCTATTGACCCTTCCAGAATTCTATTCCGACCTTTAGATCAAAATCTCACATATCAACAGGAAAATGCAAAAAATCTATTTTCACCAATTCAAGTCTAAAGCTACTCCAGACCTCCAAAATATATTCCGATCTCACTTCTATGTCCCAAATCACCTCTCAAATCTATCCAGATCATCAAAATTCACATCCGAACCCTTTTTCACATAAGTCAACGTCCGGTTGACTTTTCCAACTTAAGCTTACTCAAAAGAGACTAAGTGTCTCAAACTTTACCAAAACCTCTCCGAACTCGAGCCAACCAATCCGATAGCACATAATATAGCTAAACAAGACAATAAGGAGCAGGAATGGAGGAAACGGAGCAATAACACATCAAATGATTGGTCCGGTCGTTACAAACACACACACACACACACACACACACACACACCCCAATATAATTATATCAAATAAGTATTAAATATTTTTTATTTAAAAGATATTTATTTTTACACACACACACACATAAATATTATTAAATTATATTTTAATTATTTTAAAATCAAATTTCCGACCGAACTCGGTCGGAAACATTTAATTATAAGCTATATTAAATTTTTGCTTGGGCGGGAAATATTAATTCTAAACTTTCCGACCGAATTCAGTTGGAAATTAGAAAACATTTTAATAAAAAATTAATTTTGTACGTTATATATAAGTATGGCCAGGTGTTGGTCAAATATTGACCAATTTTTGACCAAAATCGGTCGAAATTTTTATTTTTTGTCGTGGGATCCATATTTCCGTTGTCAGAAAAAAATTTGTTGACTTTTGCGACCAAATACACAATTTCCGACGGATTTTTGTTGGTATGACTTGGACTAAAAATGCCAATTTTCTAGTAGTGGAGGTGGCAATTGCAGTATTGGAAGCTATGATATATCATATCTGAAGACATAGAAATAAGAAATTATTTGAAGGAGTAATTGTACAGACAGAATTGATAGTTACACAAATCAAGAATGATGTAGTTGAGAGGATAGATCTGTTTTCACATTTAAAGAGAGCACAAAGATGTAGGTTTTTTTACTCAAAGGTTACATTATAACTAGTCAAACCAAGGCCTAACTCTACTGTTAATGAGGAGTTTGGTGCTTTGTAGGTGTATTGTTTAATTGTTGTTATCAATAGTAATATCCACACACTTGTTGCAAAAAAGATAAACTTTTTCAGCTTGGTCTAGCTAAGAAACTTTTTATAAGGTAAGTAATTGCTATTTAGTAGTGGTAGCATATATGGCGTAACCCTGATATATAAAGGTAGACTGGGGTGGGTTTTTGTGGATTTAACTGATTTTATTACTTTCGTTCAAATATATTGTAAGTAACACATAAGAAGTTTGTTTTAAATGAATACAAACAATAAGATCGTATTTTTCTAAGCCCGCAGACTATAGCTAAATCTTAGATTGACCTTTGTTGATTAATCACTCAACCCCCAAGCAGATAGTTGAGTTAGGGGTTTGGTTACATCTAAAAGGTTGGGATAATTACGGGAGTCCTTTTAGAAAAAACCGTACATGCTTGGTCCAAAGCAGATAATATCAAATTATGTTAAGATTTAGCCCAACAATTCTACTGTAAACTTAAGAGGGGTTGCTTTGATGGTAAGCAACATTCACTTCCAACCAACAGATTGTGAGTTCGAGTCTCCTCAAGAGCAAGGTAGGAAGTTCTTGGAACGAAGGATGCCGGGGGTCTATTTGGAAACAGTCTCTCTACCCCAAGTAAGAATAAGGTCTGTGTACACATTACCTTTTCCAAACCCTACTAAATGAGATTATATTGGATTGTTGTTATTGTTACAACCTGAGGTTAGATATAAAAACCCATGAGTTTTATATTTTGAACCTGCCTATAATGCAAGGAGGCAAGCCAGGCAACCAGTATCCATGAAACCACCTTTATTTCTGTTGGCTCTAATGGTTTACAGCCTCTGCATCACACCACCCCCCCCCCCCCAAAAAAAAAAAAAACTCTCTGTATGTATTTATGACCCGTGAATTGAATCTGCATCATATAATACTTGTTCTTTTATTTGCAGGGAGAATTTTCTTATTCTATAAAAGAATGGGCATTTTGTCCCTACTACACGCATTCTAGTGGATCATATTTTTCCAGAGTACAAGCAACTTGTTTACTAAACAACAGGATTGGTTAGGGTTAGATGAATCTTATTTTTTTATACAAAAAAAAAATTAATACCAGTGTCAAAGCTGCCTCAATTTGTTTTTACGTTATTAAATTGTGACAATATATATATCTTATTATTTGAGTAATTCTTATTTTTATAGCTTTGTCGTCGCTACTAAACTTATATGGTTCCAAAAATAGGGTTATTTTACCTTCTTCTTTTTTTCCAATCAAAGAAACTTATTTTACTGCAAAAAATTACAAGTCAGTTAGGAGAGACAGACAGATACTCCATTTTATTAGAAATTTTTTAGACTCTTTAGTTAACTAAATTACAAAACAAATAAAATAAATGCAGATTCTGATTGTATAAATAGAAAAGATGCGGTGAATGAAAGAAATCATTTTGTTCATTTTTTTTTTTTTTTGTTTTTTTCACAACTTATGATTTTACTTTATTTTTTTCGCTCAGTCTGTAAAATATTTTCTTGAATGTTCTAATATTGATTTTGTGAAAGAAAGTGTTTCAATATGGTGAATAGCATATACAATTTTTTTTTTAAAAAAAAGTCGTGCACCAAACAATTGATACAAAAAGGTAGGATCGGCAAAATATTTCACTGCAATAATGCACAATTATTTATATTACTACAAGTAAATAATAAATATATCTTAATTATAAAGTTTATGTTTGGGAATAGGAGTCATGCTCTCGATTAAAGCCCATCTCAAAAGTAGGACCAGTTCGTATTGGCCCATGAACGGTGTATTTAGCTCGACTTTTGCTGGAGAATTTAAAAATAGTTAGATATACAAGTGGTCATTCAAAAATAGTTAAAGTTTTAAAATTAATTAAAATTTTGCCACTTTCATGTAAAGATAAATCTGAACGATCAAAATACGGAAAGATACTTCAGTATATTATATTAAAGTTCTAACATAATATACCATTCCAGCATAATATATTGGACATTGGAACATTGGTACTCCAATCTCCAGTATATTATACTGGAACTTTTTGCATGTGGAGTTCCAACATAATACGCTAGATATTCATCCACAAGTGTACCAATCTCTAGTATATTATGGTGGATCTTTCCGTATTGCAGCAAAATGGTGGTTATTTTCAATGGCTTTGCAAACGCTAGCTATTTTCGAATGACCAGTCCCTATTTCGTGCTATTTACACGACTTTTCCTGCTAGGCCAATATTTCTTAGGTATTCTTCTGGGGAAAAAATTAAAGCCAGATTTATGATTGCTAACTGAAAAATAGCCACAATTTCAAAAGTAATCAAAATTTAGCCATTTTTCATGTATATTGAACAAAAGCATTCTTAAAATTTGAAAGATTCCAGCATAATATGCTGGAGTTCGAACTTTTTTTTTTAACATATGAACTTCCAACATAATATGCGAGAAATTTATATGGAGGAGCTCCATGATGGAGCATATTATGCTAGAACTTTCCATCCTGGAATATCAACATAATATATTGGAAGTTTATACCCAGAGACTCCATAATCCCGCATACTATCTTAGAACTTTTAGTGTTTTAGCAAAACAATGACTATTTTTCAATGACTTTGCAAACGATAACTATTTTTAGATTATCTGTCCAAAAACTGACTAGCTGGTGCTATTTACCGTTTAAAATTTAATACGGCGGCCTTTGTTTGAAAATCTTTCGTTTTTCACATACTCAACAAGAAAGAGTCAATCGTCATTAAGTTGTCTCTTTGGGACGAAATACACATTAACTTAAAATTGTTTAACTTAGCAATAATTCCATTTTGTGTGTGTAAGCGTCAAACATCGTCAGACAAGATCTACTTGAGATATTTTTGCAAATAAGTTTCCACCTAATAGCTTAGCTAAGGATTGTACAAACTACTGTTTGTTGTCAAAAAGTCATGAAAATGAGCAAGAAATTGAAGTTGAAATATATAAGAAATGAAGTTGAGAGAGTTCTCATAGACCCACAAAGACTAGAAGTAAGCGCCTTAAGCTGCAAATTGGCAAAAATAGACAACAGAGGCTAATTGACAAATTGCATACTGCCATTATATTGTCTCGTGGCTTCAAGTATTATCAAAAACAAAAATGGCACACCAACTGATTAAGTTGAATGCACTGATGATGACACCAATTAAGATTCTGATTCTTTGAATCACAATAATTCAACTCAAGGGCTATATTGAATTTGGCATTAACATTTTGGGATATTTGCATAAATATCCGGTCGAATTCACTGTTTACTTTTCATATCTGGTATACATAAATTTTACACTGATTATACATATATTATATGTGAATTATACATATATAATCACTGGCTATTTTAACTAAGCAGTTGGGTTGGCAGCTATTTTAGATATTCTAATTTGTACGATGTCATCTTCCAGTTGGGGACTATTAAGTAGTAGTACATAATTTGTTGGGTATGCAAACAATGTTCCTCGGTAGCTGAAAAGATTGAGAGTTTACATTTAAGGTATAGGGGTATACGATGTAATAAGCTTGCAGCTTTACAAGAGTCAGCGGGCCTTCCCTAAGTACGCAATTAAAGACTAGCTGAGGAAATAAGGAAAATAATCTATTAATGGTATGAGATCTTTTAGAGAAACCGTGCGGGCTAGGCCCAAAACAGATAATACCATACCATATTAAAAATATATTTGGGCCATTTTAATCCAACATAATTGTTATACCAAACTGCTGAAATGTATTTTTCGCGTTGTTTTAAAAGGTAAGATATGGGAAGCAAAACGTGTGGTCTTTGTCTCATATATCTACTTACATTTATCTCAAAGGGGCGAGTTGGGCTAAGATATGGACAGATTAAAACGAATCGAATCAATAAACAGACCCGATCACTTGAATTTTCTTCAGTCAAGATGAGCAAGTCAATTTAAATCATTATGTTACAATACTGAAAAAGAAAGTATTTCTTTTATCTCTAATTTTTGGACATTGATTCATCTTTTACTTTGACAAATTTGACTCCAGTAGTTACAATAATTGTAGCCAAGGGCCATATTGGATAAATGCTTGGTGAATTATTGCTGAATTGCATTTTTAGCATTGTCTTAAAAGGAATAAATTGAGGTTCACTTCGTGACTTAAGCTCTAGTGCTTAGAGATTACCGGTTGGTGCTTGATTATAACTTGTGCAATAAATTTGTGTTCCTCAATACAGATTTCAGCAATTAAGTAGGAGTATATTGTTATTTAATATATTATTATACCTATATATAATTTTTTGGTCGATAATACTATACAATCTACGATGAGTGTTTCATATGTGTGGGTGTCGAGGCGAGCTCAACTTAAAAAGCGTTATCAGAGTCTAAGACTTGTTAACTTATATACCCATTATCTCGCTTATATTTGACAGATGTAGGATTCTGTCTAAAGTCCGCGGTGTTATATACACCCTTCTTATGGACTCAGCGTCATCGTTGAGGTTTGCCCCACCGCATGGGATTCGTCTAGACTCAACACTAAGGTCTGTCCCGCCTTAGTGGGATTTGCCTAAACTCAGTTGAACGCCGCCTCACCATAAGCGTGGCTGACACAAGAATGGCTCTGCTACCTTCTTTGTCATGCCCCAAAACTTGGAAGGTATGGCCGACACCCGATGCCATATTAGGCCTAGAGCAAATAATATTACTAGTGGCTTGGGGTATTGCATATGGTAAGCTTACTGAACACAATTATGAGCCAAGCTTGAGCTAATTCATCTCAACCGAGCTTCTAATGTACCGATCAAGTAAAGTTAAATGTTAATTAATTCAACGGGCAGCATAATAGCTAATGAAATTAAATGCGATATCTAAACTAATTTTTGGACTACCTTTATATGTTTTTTTTTTTTTTTTTTTTTGAACTTGTAAGAATTTTTTTCTATTAAACACAAAACATTAAGCATGGATTTTTAGTAATAATTTTAGAAGCAAAGCCTATCAGCCAGTCACCCTGCTCATTCTTTCCAATGCCTCCAATACCTCTTTCCTTCTTATGAGCACCATCTATATTTAGTTTGAACCAGTGCAATTTTCTCTATTCTTCAGAAGAGTGTATTCAACTAATTGGTCAATGATCTTGCTAAGGAATAAAGGAATAGTAGTGTTATTAATATTGTTGTTATCCCTATTAATTCAAATATTCCATATAACAAAGGGGAACAAAGTATTTCATGTGATGGGCTTAACAGGAATTATCGAATTTTTCAATTAGAGAGATTAAAGCCAGGTCTAACTAAGAGGTTGGACTTTAGTAGTATTAATCCATAGACCATGCCAAAGGTTTTGGACATGAGGGCACATGAGAAAGATGTGCATAAGATATTCTGATTCCTTACGATAAACTGTGCATCTCTCGTCTATATTCAAGCCTATATGGGATAAATATTTCCCACATGGAAGTCTATTGAGGTTACAAAGCCACATAAAGCATTTTATTTTGTTAGGGCATTGCAAGTTCCAAACCCAATTGCTATTAACCTCAGGGTGGATTTGACCTTCTACTAGCTCGTAGCAAGACTTAGTCATGAAGAGACCGTTAGGGTTACTAGCTAACCCAAGATATCGAGTCCATATTACTGTCATTGGGGATGAAAGTTGATAGGATATTAGATAAAATTTCCTCAGGGATAACAAAAGAAATATTACCAAGTACCACATATTCCAGATCTAACATCACAAATCCTAAGGGTGTTTTCCTCTTTGGTTAAGGGACCAATGCTAAAGACATTGGAATTGGGTATTCATCTATTTTTCCATATATTAAAAACAGATGAGTTATTAATTGTGTAAGACATTTCTTTTTGGATGATTTTTCACCCCTTAATAATATTTTTCCAAATGAAGGAGACCTTCTCTTTTGGCTTATGAGAGTATCTTTTAAGAAGAGTAATAGTCCAAAGATTGGCGATATTGTTAGCTAATCTCCAAGGTAGGCTTGCTAGAAGGGTCAGATTTTTTGAACGAGCTTTCTTTAGCCCTAATCCCCCTTCCTGTTTTTGTCTAGTAATCATGTCCCAATTGACTAGGTGAAGTTTCTTCCTATGGCCAGTTGTGCCCCAAAGAAAATTTCTTTAAATTTGGTCAATTGGCTTAAGGATTTTAGGGGGAAGCATAGTGTATTGCATGTAATATGTTGGAAGACTAACTAGAGTTGATGTAGTTAAAGTGCTTCTTCCAGCAAGACTTACTTTATCGCGTTTCTACCTTAAGAGCTTACTCCTCATAGTATCAATGATTAATTGGTAATCTTTGTGGTTGGGTTATTATAAATAATAGGAAAACCCAGGTATTTCCCAAATGAATTACATTCTCTAATCCCAAGGGATTTGGAGATATTAGATGTAGTTGTCTTACCACAATTTCTAGAGAATATTAACCTAGATTTGATGAAGTTTATTGTCTGTCCAGAGATGTCACATAATTGCATTAGGGCAGATTTAATAGAAGAGGTAATTTTGCTATTAGCCTTTCCAATTAAAATCAAGTCATCTGTAAAAAAAAAGTAGGATAGGGGAGGACTGTCGTTGCTCATTAAGATAGGATCCCAAGTCTTAATATCCACTAGATGGTTTATATAATTAGATAATATTTCCATGCATAAAATAAATATATAGGGGTACATTGGGTGTCCTTGCCTGCCTGATCCCTCTACTCGGTTGAAAAAATATAATTTTAGTCCCATTGACCAAT
This sequence comes from Nicotiana noctiflora, assembly GCA_032618575.1. Classification (NCBI taxonomy): domain Eukaryota; kingdom Viridiplantae; phylum Streptophyta; class Magnoliopsida; order Solanales; family Solanaceae; genus Nicotiana; species Nicotiana noctiflora. The sequence continues at coordinate 25,919 of JASVEL010010379.1, forward strand.
ATAGAAGTGGATGGTGTAACTATACAAGACATAATAAGTCTGGATATATTTGAAGGAATTTTGAAAAATAAAAGGTAATCGAGTATAGTGGACAGTCTAGCAATAGGGGACCTAATATAGGTGCTTTTGAAGATCCTTTGAACTACGATTCCCTTCTCTTTTTATTTGTAACGCCTTTGTGCAAGATTTCTTAGGGATCACATATACTAGAAAAATCTAATTATGCACTCTTTACACACACAACATTTCCTTTTTAGCAAAAATAGGAAAGAAAAAATTGGAGTATTATGACGTTGCATACCATTTAGCTCTGGCTTATTACACATATTAGTTGAAATAATTCCTTGGTACAATAGTGTTAAAATGCATTGACGGTGTAAAAAAAAATTAGAAATATCAGTGTATTCTAATTATTTTTATTATATTTAATATTTTATAATTAATATATTTCTTTTTCTAGTATTTTTTACTCCTGCATTTTTATACCTATTTTGAAAATATTTTTCTTGAGATGAGGGCTCTGCATATATCTCACATTCCTCATATCCCACTTGTAAGATCGCATTGGGCATGTAATTGTTGTTGTACTTGAAATAAGTGTGTACTGGTAAAATCAAGACAATGTTACCCCCAATTCCCCAAACAAGAAATGAGAGAGAAGCATAATCCGACGCAATTACAGACGAAGCCGAAAGGTCCCTTGCTTCAGAGCATGGGAGGGATGAACGATGCATCTGGGATCGAGCACGACAAAACAATGGATTCGGACCAAGTAAAGTTTTTGAGACCACGATAAAAAGAGAAACAGTTGACCATGACAAGTAGGGTGCCGTAATATTTGTTCTCAAGTGGATATTATGGCGTAAATGTCATCCGATTTCAAATGCAGATCGAGAGTTATTGAAAAAAGAAGATTTACCTTATTTAGACTTGTACTAGGATTGATGTCCCGCTACTATATAAAGGGGACACTTTTTCTATTTTAACACACTATTAATGCATATCAAAGAAATAAAAATTCATTTATGTCTTTTAGCTATTATTCAAAGTGTTCTTCAGTTACTCTCTTCTTTAATTACAACCGAGCACATATCGAGGGTTCGATCGAGGCCATATTTTAGTATTCAACTTAAGACCGGGCTTGATTTTTCCATTACGATTGGTTTGATCATTCATTCGCTCTTTAATTTTGTTACTTGTTGTTCTCATATCATTCGTATCGAATTATATCATAACCTTTAAACTGCATACAAATATAACTGTTGCTCATTATTTTAAAGGATAAACAGCTTAGCGTTCACTATAAGGCTAAGGATAATAATAGTAATTTGATATGAATCTCCATAACACACCCTATTTTACACTTATATTTTGAAGTTTTGATTTCAAGCTAACTTAAGGATGTGAAGTCCTCAGTATTCTCACTTGTACATTGGCGCGAAGTCAGGCCACCACGGCGAAAAAAATAACATGGCACCTAGCAATGATGTGCCCCCATCTCAATGGTATCCCAATCGCCGACACAATCAACGCTATCTCACAAGCATCAACTTCAATCTGCCAACCAACCCCGAAAATAGCATTTGCAGGGCACCCCGAATCCGCTTGAGAAGCACACGAAGGGATGAAAAAGTTGTGGAACCAGATGAATTTTGGCCCGGGAAGACTTTCGAGATGATGAAGATGTTTGAAGAATTAACAAAGCCTAGACCACTACAGCCTGATCCCGCCCAGAGGGATCATATCTTGGTGTCTAAATACCATAGTACTCACGATCATAGGATTGAGATTGTAGACAACTAAGTGACGAAGTAGATCGATTATTCAACAATGAGCACCTTCAAGAATTCCTGAGTAAAAATGCCAAAAATCACTTAAAAAACACAAACAATATCAAACAGGTCGAACAAGAGGAGCCCCAACACGTAATCGACTTGATCATTGGGGGAGTGGATGTCATCCAAGGGCCAATGATAAAACGCACCAAAGTTTATCACGAGGAAACAATGCACCCAGGATTATGTCCCGGAAGCGGTCATCTCGTTCAGCGTTGAAGACACCAAGGGAATAATCCAGTCCCACAACAAGGCACTGATAAGGTCCGTACTTATCAACAAAAGTCGGGTTAAACTTGTGTTGATTGATCCTGGTAGCTCAACCGATATCATCTGATGGAGGGTCATAGAACAACTGGGATTGTTGGACCAAATCATACCAGCGGTCCAGTTATTGAACGGATTCAACATGGCACATAAGACAACGAAGAGTAAGAGAACTTTACTGGCAACACTACCTTGACTACCCAGCAAAACAAAGTTCAACGTGATCGAGGGGAATATGAGGTACAACACCTTGTTAGGAAGGCTATGAGTTCACAACATGAGATTGATGCCTTCAACCTTATATCAGTTAAGGAAATGTTCGTTGTTGATGAAGTAATCACGGTGCCTATAGTTTCGACATTGAAAAGAAGGGAACTGGCCGAAGAAAAGGAAAGCAAATAGCAATAAATGATCTTGACCTCAATCAGGGCAAAAAAATATGAGGAGCACATAGTGGATGATGACGATGATTATGGTGTCCCGAGATCTTTTATAGTACATGATGACAACAAGGCCACTAAGTCGAGAATTGAGGAGTTTGAGCAGGTTATACTGATCGATCACATATCGGATCGAAAGGTATACCTGGGTACGGGACTAACTCCTCAATTCAGGGAAAAACTTAATGATTTTCTTAAAACTAGTACGGATTGTTTCACCCGGTCCCATATAGATATAATAGGGATCCCACCAAAGGTAACAACTCAGCAAATTGATCCTGGATCCAAATTTCCATTGGGTCAAATAAAATAGAAGGACACAGTCCGAGATCAGACATGCATTCATCAAAGACAAGATATCTAAACCTTTGAAAATAGGTTCCATCTAGGAAGTTAAATACTTGTTTGGTTTGCTAACGTAGTAATCGTGCTTAAAAAATAAAAAATGCATGGGATGTGTGTAGATTATAAGGATATAACCAAGGCGTGGTCGAAGGATTCTTTCCATTTGCCTAACATCGATCGAATAATCGACGCAATGGCCAGAAATGAGAAACTAAGTTTTTTCGATTGTTATTTCGGGTACAACCAAATTCGGTTGGCCCCAGGCCATCAAGAAAAGACTTTTTTCGTAGCCAAATTCGGCACCTACTGTTATACGTAATGCCATTCGGGCTAAAGAACATTGGTCCTTCGTACCAACACCTAGTTAATCAGATGTTTGAAGTATACATAAGGAAAACAATGGAGATTTGTATTGATGATATGTTGGTTAAGTCCCTGCGAGTAGAGGACCATTTGAAACATTTTCCAGAAACCTTCGATATATTAGGGAAGTACAACATGAATCTAAACCCTAAAAAGTGTGCCTTCGAGTCAATTCTGGCATGTTCCTTGGGTTCATGGTATCTAACCGAGGAATATTGATCAACCAAGACAAAATAAAAGCTATAAAAGATATCGTCGTAGTTGACAATGTTAAGGTAGTACAAAGATTGACTGGGAGGATAACTGCATTCAATTAGTTTATTTTGAGATCGACGAAAAAAAGCCATTGGTTATTCACATTATTAAACACTAAGAACAACTTCTCTCAAATGTCGGAGTGACAGCAAGCTTTAGAAGAACTCAAGTGATACCAGTCGAGTAGTCCCTTGATACACACTCCAAAGGCGGACAAACAACTACACCCTTACTTGGCGGTTTTCGAGTGGCGGTAAGTGGTGTCCTGGTTTGGGAAGAAGAAGGTGAGCAATTTCATATTTATAATGTTAGTAGGACCCTTGGCAATGCCGAAACAAGGTATCCACACTTAGAAAAATTAGCACTCGCCTTATTAAGTGCTTATAAGAAATTTGAAATCATACTTTCCATGCCACCCCATATGTGTCATGAACTCGTACCAACTGAGGAATGTCATGCATAAGCCCGAGCTCTTAGACGATTTGCCAAATGGGCCGTAGAAATTAGCTGGTACGATATCAAGTACAAACCCAAAGCGACATAAAATCTCAAATGTTGGCGGGATAACCTTTAAGCTGTTCTTGTTCCCGAGGTCGAGAAGGAATTACTTCTCACTTTGGGGATTAGATCGAATATCTAAACCCTATTCACGAATGGTGCTTCCAATACGAAGAGGTTCGAGATGGTCATCATAGTAAAACCACCTACGGGTAATCTAATTAGGCAATCTATTAGAACTGTAAAATTGACAAATAATGGAGTTGAGTATGAGGCTATGATTGCAGGTCTAGAACTGGCTAAGAGCCGGGGCCCGAAGTGGTCGAGGCCAAATGTGACTCCCTCTTTGTCGTGAACTAAGTCAATGGGACGTTTGAAGTAAAAGAGGAAGGGTTGTGGAGATCCTTGGATAAGTTGCAGGAGACCTTACACCAATTTAATAAATGGACTCTACAGCACGTACCTCGGGATCAAAATAATGAGTCCGATCAATTGGCCAATTTGGGGTCGTCGATCGACTCCGATAAATTTTACTCCGGAGTAGTAGTACAGTTGATGAACTCGATGGAAGAATAAGGTCACGCCGAGGTGAACTCAACCAGATTGACTTGAAATTGGAGGACAAATACATAGATCCTACCTAAATAAAGGGAAATTGCCATTTGATCCCAATGAGTCAAGAGCCCTACGTGCTAAAGTTGCCAGTTCTAGCTTGGTCGAGGGGAAGTTGTTCAGAGAATCTTTTTTTGGGCCACTAGCTAGGTGCTTGATTCCGGGGGAGACCGACTATGCCATACGAGAAGTACACGAGGTCACATATGGAAACAACTCGGGAGTAGAATCATTGGTTCAAAAATTGATCAGAGTCGGTTACAACTAAAATGAGATGGAGAAGGATGCGAAAGACTTCGTACGAAAATGTAATGAGGGCCAAAGACACGCCCTGATGATTTTTTAACCAGGGGAAATACTTCACCCGGCCTTATCACCATATCCTTCTATGAAATGGGGGATATGCATCTTTGGTCCTCTGCTATGGCACCCGGTAAAGCCAAAATATACTGCTCATGATAGATTATTTCTCCAAGTGGGTCGATGCTCAGGCGTTCGAGAAGGTTTGGGAGAAAGAGGTCATTGACTTTATCTGGGATTACATAATATGCCGATTCAGGATTCTTGTCGAGATCATTTGCAACAACAGGAAATAGTTCATCGACAGCAAGGTAAGTAAGTTTATCAAAGACCACAAAACAAAAAAGATCTTATCAACACTTTACCACCCTAGTGGGAATGGACAAGCGTAATCAACAAAATAAACCATACTCCAAAACTTGAATAAGAGACTGATCGATTCGAAGGGAAAGTGGAAAGAAATCTTACCATTATCTTGTGGGGATATTAAACATCTTTGAAGTCAAGTACCGGCACGACCTTGTTCTCTTTACTCCACGTCGCAGAAGCTCTAATCCCGATGGAGGTAGGGGAACCAAGCCTAAGGTTCCAGTATGCTACTGAGACGTTAAACTGCAAGGCCATAGACACAAGTTTGGACTTATTGGATGAAAGGAGAGAAGCCGACATGGTTCGGTTAGCTACCCAAAAGCAGTGTATGGGGAGGTACTACAATCGAAGGGATAACCTTTGACATTTCCAAGTCGACGGCTTGGTATTAAGGAAAGTTATGCTACGCACCAAGAACCCAAACAATCCGAATTAGGAAGGTCTGTATAGAGCTTCCACAATATCTGAGAGAGGTTCATACAAGCTTGAGCCAAGCAATGGTGTGCAACTGCCAAACAACTGGAATGTGGCACACTTAAAGCGGTACTACTGCTAAGGTTCGAACACAATTTACTTCGAAATTTTTTATACTTTGGACTAACTTATGCGGGTATTCGGTCGAGAGTAAATTTGATAATTAGGTCTTAAAGCACATGTTGTACTCTTTTTCCTTTTGATCGATTTTTCCAGAAGTTCGTTTTATTGCAATATTTTTAAAGAGACAATAGTAAAACATGCTACCTTAGTTTTGAAGTTTGGGCTGGGGCTAGAATTGTTTACCACCCATACTGGACCGACAATATTTTAGCCCTCACAAGTTCAGTCTCAGAAACTTGGCGGGGGTGGAGGAAAGGGAGGGGAAATATGCCCTAAGTAAGGATCCTTAGAAGGTGTAGTTGACATTAAAAGTCAACGCTCGATTATTAAAATTTGTTAGAAGGGTTAAACAGTCAAATGAAGCATACCCGTGTAACTCATTCTTGCCATGGCAGAAAACTTATACACCTTTATTTATATACTCTAGATACATTCCTCCCGGATCGTAGGGAGCATGTCCTCGGTGATAGAGCATATGTACCGCCATACCTCCTCGCCTAGATCCCCTTGACTAGAAGCTTTTTCGACCTTGAAGTCGTTTTACATATTGCAGACTCCAGGGATTAAGTTATTTAGAAGAGGTTTTGGGGCCACCTCAGGTACAACATTCTCACCACCAGTGGCGGGTTAGAAGTTTAAGGGATGGTCTGTTAGGGCACTGATTTCGAAGTCTTCGTCATTGATTCTAGGAAGTATGACTGTATGAAAACAAGTATGAAGCTTTAAAGATGAGGATGAAGATTTGAAGGTCAAACTTAAAGGTTCAAATAAAGTATGAAGATTAGAAGATGGGAAGAGGAAGATATGAAAAGAAATGTATGAAGATTTAAAGGGGTTAAGAGCAAGTGAAAAGTTCGAGGGTAAATTGACGAGTTTTGGAATCGAACGCATCAACTCATATCTCATGAACATAGAGTCTATAATCATTAATTCAATGGTATAATCAATTATAGGCTGTAGATATTACCTTTTTGAAGTTCAATCCTCTTGAATTCGAGTTCTAGGGTTTCTTCTCTCAACAATAATGTCTCAATCGCATATCAAATGATATAGAGGGTTTACCCATGTTAAAAAGATCTTGAAAAATTAAAATAAACTTAGAATCACCATTTTAACTTACCTCGGATGGTGGAGGAACGACCTTTAAGGAGTTAGGTTTTTGAAAGCTCCCCTTTCTAGAGCAAGTTTTTGTGTATTTGGGGTATGGGGGACAAAGTAGGACTTTAAAATGACTCCCTAAGTGTGCCCCCCCCCCCCCCCTATGTAGGCCTGACATCGCAAAATGGCAATACCACAGCCACAAGTGCGCGGCCACACGTGACCCTTTTGGCTCGCACCTGGGTGCGCATATTGCGCACTGCTTTGTAAAACACACATAATTTTTTGCATAGTGATCCGTTCAGGCTCAACAATATATCGTTGGAAAGTTATTTCAAAAGCCTTAGTGTTTTTAGTTTTCCCAAATTATTTACACAATTTCACTAAATCATGCTGTAAGACAGACCTTTCATAAACTCAATCGATTTTATCGAATCTTATGCACCTCACTTTTCGTCTTAATTCCAAAATAACTACTTTCACCCATACTCATCCGGCTAGGATTTTATATGTCTAAAATATCAAATTACTACTCATTTAAAATATCCACACCTAGTCCGAATGTATGGGGTGTTATATTTAGACTTGTAATTACTAGGACCGAAATTTTCCTACTACATGAAGGGGAGATTTTTTCCACTTTAACACACTGTTGACACGTATATCAAAGCAATAAAAGTTCATTTCTGTCTTCTAGCTATTATTCAAAGTATTCTTTAGTTACTCTCTTCTCTTCTGTAATGGCAACCGAGCCCATATTGAGAGTTCGATCGAGGCCAGAATTAAGTGTTCAACTTAAGACCAGACTTGATTGTTCCATTACGATTGATTTGATCGTTCATTCTCTCTTCAATTAATTACTTGTTATTCTCGGATTATTTATATTGCATTAAATTATATATCCTTTGAACACATACAAATTTAATTATAGCTCATTCTTAAGAGTAAACAACAAGTCCTTTGAGTTAACAAAACCAGCCAGCTACGCAGTAAATGAGGGCTTGGGTGGGTGGGTGGGAGAGGGGGGTTCTCGAAAAAGGAAGAGTATTTCAAGCTTAACATTTTACAATGGTTAGCTTGACTTATTGAGTCGGTATCGAGTGAGGACTCAATGCATATCTTTATAAATTAACTAGCTTACTTTTGTTATCTTTTTTAATTTCGTAAACACATAATTAAATACGTAGACTAATTGTATCTAATTATTACAAAGAGAAGCTAATGTTTCTGAAATGTGGAAAATCGATCACTAAGAAATGGGATTGTTAAGAGAAAACTCGAACATGAAATGACTAGAAAAAGAAAGCACCATTTGAAACTCTATATTAGTAAATGAAAGTGGACTGTGATTCAAACCATTGAAATTGAGAAAAGGAAACTCGAACCTGCTTCAAATTTAGGCAAACATGAAATCACGTTACAGATCATGATGAAAAATGATATTTTTTCTATGAACATACAATATCATACCAACTTTCGATTTAAAAAAATATATATATGGCAGCACAATTATTCATTATAGTAAGCTGCTAGATTGTTGCAACTTGCAAGAAAAATAAATAATTGGACAGACAAATTCCAACATCTATGGGTTGCAATGGCAGGTTAATTAGAGGGAGAGACAAGATGCTAGTTGCTCGCTAATTATTCTACTAAAATGACCTGCCTAGGATGATACTTTCCCATATAGTGCAAAAACATTAAATTTTGCCTAGAAATTCAACCCCAATATAGAAATAATACTACGGTTGCCCTTTCAGCTTCTCAAATGGATAAAGTCCATTTAATTATTGTTTGGAGTTGATAATTACTTGTCTTTAATTAAGGGGTTATGAATTACTAATCCTCTATTTATCATCGCCTAACTCACGTGAAAACAACTCTTCTCCCGAAATCTCACGTGCATTAGTTGATAAACCAAAATCTTGATTATTGTGATAGTTTTACTAAATGGTAACTAAAAGGTCCAAAGCCTCATAAAAGTCACGATAATTAGGCTTTTTATATAATTTGCTATGGATACAGACACACTGGTGCGAGGATATTACCCAATGGTATTTAAATTTGGAAGAAGTACAAAAAAGATTCCGACAAAGGAAGTTTAATATGTATTATATATCTCTATATGTTACTCCCTCGTGTCCAAAATAAGTGATTTTTTGGATGTTTTCACATATATTAAGAAAGTCACTTTTTAGCATTAATTAGCAATAGAATTGACCATTTTAACTTTACTATCTCACATAAACACTCCTAACACATATTCCGATACTATTTACTCCAAGGACAATGTAGGGAAAACATCATTAAGTCATTCTTGAAATCCGAAAAAATCACTTATTGTTGACCGGAGGAGTATATATTATTTATATATACAGTGCAATTTTTTGACGTGACCACTTTTATATAGTACACCACTGGATACAGACTTTGTTGATTGACAAGAAACCCCCCTTTTTTCTCTTTGTTTTTGAAAACCATTATAAGAGATAAATACAGGATTTAACCTTGACAAATTTAATCTCAAAGTTTCTTGTCAACAAATTTATTACACTTTAAATATTACGGATTCTATTTAATACTTGTAATAATTTTAGCAATTTTTTATATATATACCGGTGCTTCGTATCAAATATATGTGTGTGTGTTAAGTAGTATTCACTAAACTTTTTCTTTATCCACCTCTAACAATAACGATGATACGAGCAGTAGCGAAGCCACATGTATATAAGGGTGGTCAACTGACCACCCTTTGTCGAAAAATTGCACTCTGTACATAGGTAAAATATTACGTTTTAGAGATATATAACATATATTGAACACCCTTTATCGAAAAAAAATTTCACTTCTTTTAAATTTGAACACCCTCGAGAAAATTCCTAGTTTCGCCACTGGACACGAGTAATTAACTTATATTATTAAAGAGGTTAGAACCTCTAATAAAATGAATATATTTAGAAAGGAGAATCAGCTAAAAGTTTCAAAAACTTATATTGCTTTCCGGGATTAAAAAAAATTAAAATACTATTTTGCCACCTCAACTAATATTAAAGCTTAATTAGAACTAGGTCACACATTAATTAACAGTGATTAAATAGTATGGTCGTCAATATTGACTTAAAGTAATCTAAAACTACATTGTAAGTTTGTAACCACAAACTTGGTTTCTAAAAGGTCCTACAAGAAAAAAAATTAGTAATATTTACCTAGAATTAAAGCCATTTATAAATGTTAATTTGAATTTCTTGTGGTCATAAAATGCACTAACGCGGCCCTAAATATGATACGCAGCTCACTAATTACGACATCTTTTTGTTTAATGTTTTCAATAAATCAATTTTCCTAATATAATAAAATGTAGATTGAGATCTTGATAACTCCAAAAGAAAATGTGTAACTAACAAAACGACCCTTCACCAATATGACTTGATTAATTCTAATTGTTTTCTTGATATTGAAATATATACAGCTTACGACATTCTTATTTGGAAGTATTATGTATAGGCTATCAAATAGAATGAGATCATCCTATAGAATTTAATTTAACAGATAAAAACAAGTTTTGCCCTAATTTTTTCTTTGTTCCTAACTCTGTTTAGGTCATCAATGAACTAACTAAGAGCTAGCCATGCATGAATTATTACTAGCTAGTGGATAAAACATGAAAATATAAACTAAAATTTCTAACATAATTCTAGCTATAGTCAGCTAATTAACTTGTTCCAGGAGAGCAAATTCTCCTCTCTCTCCTCTATTATAATACATTAATCTATTAGTCTAAAAATTAAAAAACTCAGAATTATTGGTGAGGACTTCAATTTAAGAAGTGATTTTCAAGTTGTTATGATTCGGCCATTTGTCATTTCTTGTCTGGAGATTGGCTCTTGGAGTTCGTGAAAGAATATGCAAACTATAATTCTTTTTTCTCTCTTGATTCCCTTTTGAATCTATCTGCTCAGCAATTTTGAAATATTCTAATAGCTTTTAAAAAAAATGAATTGAGGTGTTGATTCAGAGGAATTGCTAAATAATAAATATGTACATAATTCTCACTTATTTGTGATATACATTGTGGGAATCGAGGACAAGACAACGCTGATATATAAAATATATTACTCCATCCGATTCATAATTAATGTGATTATTTACTATTGATACATCCATTAAAAAAATATAAACTTCTAAAAAAAATAAAACATATTCACTAATTAACCTTAATTAATTGTTACCTTAATATATTCAATGTAAATAATGGAAAGTTTTGAATAAAATTATTTCCTTCTTGATTGTGTAAATGTGCATCTATTTTAGATCAAAATAAAAATGTAAAATAATTACTTATTATGGCTCGAAAGGAGTACAATTCTATTTGCTTCTGAACCAATTATATTTTCATTGCGAGATATAAATATATGTGTAAAAATTTAGTAAAATTAAAATAAATGATAAATATAAACTTATAATATTATTAGTATAATAGATTGAATCCTAAGTATTTTAAGTATTTAACGCGTAAACTTATATCCAGAATCTAAATTTAATTACTTAGGAGAATATACTAGTAAAGGGTCGATGAATCAAACGTCGAAATGGGTCCCGCTTAGAACCGACCAGTAAGGTCCTTTTTAGAACCTAACTTTATCTGTGTCCCTTTTTATTTATTTTTCTTTTATTTTCTCTAAAATTTCATTAGTCAACTCCTAATATATAAATCAATAATGAGCCAGAGTTATGTGTGGTTGCAGTATATTCCTGCAATTCATGATCAAATATCTGCAATTAACGTGTCAAACTTTTTATGACATGATCAACTATGTTTTCTTTCTTTTGAATTTTTGCCATATTCTTTTTTATTTTTATTTTTATTTTTAAACTCCTTGTGCAATGCCAAATGTAAATGGGCAGCCTCATATTTTGTCATCTCACTTACTCTAGCATTATTATATAAATGAATTATCCATTTTAAAGAAGTAAAGGACCACTCATAAATTAAAGCTTAACCCTACAAATAAATGCAAGAAAACATTTTATATAAAATTTTGGCCTACAAGTGGTGAAAGTTTGTTAGACCCATACCAATATTTAGACAAAAAGAACCTTGATAAAAGAAAATAAACATAGTGGGTGAGGGTAAAGTCAAACTCCTACAATTGTTTCTTTTCTGATGAAAATAATTTTGTTGTGCATCAATCTTGTTTATTTTGACTTTTGCAATTCAACAAAACTTTTGAAATCTGAAAATAATTTGTGCCATATGCATTGTTTATATATATTAGGTACTTTAGTGTTGTCTCCTCATATGGTCTTGAACTTTTACGGTTGGGTCAGGTTTAAGGTTTATTTTTCAAATATAATAGCAGAGCCAAATCTATTTTTTTCTTATAAGGGTACGTTTATATTAAAAAGCTAAGCAGTAACATTATTACAATGGTGGACCAATCGTGGTACAGTAACGTCCGAAAGAACCTTATTGAAAACATCTGAAGTAAAAGGTGGGGGAGACATAAAGTGTATTGGACTCCACGAGAGTTGGCCTTCAGAAGGAGTTAGGAGCATGCCATATTTTGCGAGGGCGTCAGCAACACTGTTTGCCTCCCGGTAGATGTGGTCAAGTGTGGTTGCCTGCAGCTAATGGAGTAAAGTCCTGTAATCAAAAATAAATATGAGTATGCATTATTTCCATGTCGTATCATAGAGATAAGTTGCTGTGAATCTGTTTTAATTTTTAAGGGTAATAGGTGAGTTGCAAGTTGGAGGCCTAAAAGGAGGGCTCGGAGTTCGCCTTCTAACGCAGTAGAGCAACAGATTGGCATAGTGAAGCCTCAGACCCATTGTCCGTGGTGATTACAGATTATTCCTCCAGTTGAGGCTTGTAGTGTGTTGGGATTAAATGTGCCATCGATGTTAAGTTTGAAAGGGGGGGTCTGGGGGTACCATTTGATGTGTTGAGGGGACCAGTGGTTGTATAGGAGATAAGGAGTGGAATTTGATAATGTGAAAAAGTATATTCGGTGTGTTGACTAGGTTGCGGAGGTTGTTAAAGAGATTATCATTTATGGTTTTTCAAATATGCCAAAGAATAAAAGGAATCAAGAGTGATGCAGGAACATCAATACTGTAATAGGTGAAAGTTTCCTGTGGGGTGGCACAATAAGGTTTGAGCCAGGCCAAAATAATTGTAGTTGGAGGTGGAATGTGGAAGAAAGACCATACCCGATATGCATTCGGACATTAGAAAAAGAGGTGCATGAGTGTTTCAGGTATGTGGTGGAAATATGTCACGACCCAAACCCCACGCTGGTCGTGATGGTGCCTCTTATGAAGACAATGCCAACCAACAAACCCAACTCGTCTCTTTCAAAAAATAATTTAAACATGAATAAACAACTAACATATGACTTAATAATATTAATTAGCGGGATTACAACCCAACATAAGCCTAATCGGGGTGTCACAAGTCACGAGCATCTATCAGAAAGTAAATCCACTACAAGGTCTATTATATACAAAATCGAAATAATGAATAAAGAGAGAGAAAAATGGTGTTGCGAATGCTGGCGGTCACCTCTTTAACTCATAAAACTATGCCTCTAATCGGCCCAAACCCCCTACCGGGTGAATAGATACATGCATCTGCACACGAGGTACATGGAGTAAAGTGAATACTCCAACTCAGTGAGTAATAAAGGTAAATAACAACTGAGTAGTAAGATATCACGTAAAGCAACCAACATATTGTATAAAAGCAGGGTACAATCATTTGAGAAAACAGTGAGGCTGTAAAATCTTTTGAAATATCTTGAATCAGTTTAAATCTCTCTTGAAAATGATGTTTTCAACAGTTACCAAAACGATTTCAAAAGAGTTAGTGCTGTTAAGCACAGAAAAATCCGCCCCTCGGGCATAAATACCATAGTATAACATGTAAAGAGGGAAAATACAATATAAAAGATGAGCACAAAAAGGTTCGCCCCTCGGGCAACATCTCAAAATAGTACTAGCCCCTCGGGATCACCCTAAGAAACACTCTTGGAACAGTATCATATAGTAACTGTTGTGGCGTATAGCCCGATCTACATCTCGTTGCGGCATATAGCCCGATCCATATATCGTCGACGGTGCTCACTAGGGGTATGTAAACTCTGGGAGGGGCCCCTTATGGCCCAATCGCAATATCAAGCCACCTCGTGGCATATAAAATATAGTCTAAAAGCCTTCTCACATCACACTCGAGGCCTGAAATCCTCCTCACATAACACTCGAGGCTTGAAAGCCTCCTCATAATACACTAAAGGCATGAAAGCCTCCTCACATCACTCAACATATCCTCACATATGGCCCTCGGCCTCACTCAGTCCTAAAAATATCATAAGCCCCTCGTGCATCAAGAAAATAGTAGTGTTCAGCCCAAATAACAGTGAAAAATATCATTTAAGTCTCAAAATTTAATTAAAACGGCTGAGTTTGTAAAACAGTATAATCAACAGGACTGAGTTCAAGTAGTATGTCAAATAGTAAGGAAACAGTGATAAAATCCCCGAAGGGTTCAAATAATTGGCACGAAGCACAACTATGCCAATCAACCTAAATCATGATAATAACAAATAAGTTTCGGTCAAATACATAGTAAAATCATCAATCGCGATGGACCAAGTCATAATCTCCTACAGTGCTCTACCCCACGCTCGCTATCCGGCATGCAAGGCACCTTAATATAGCACTACGATGTGTAAATCTGGGATTTCAAACCCTCAGGATATCATTTACAATCGTTACTCACCTCGAACCGGCAAAATCTCTAGCTCGCGGCGCCTTTGCACCTCATTTGGACTTTATGCGCATCGAATCTATCCAAAATTAGAGCGAATACATCACACTATGTTCAGGGAAAGCCCAAGTGAAAATAATCAATAACGTGCACAAATCCCAAAATTACCAAAACCCGTGCCCCGGGCCCAATTCTCAGAACGTAGAAATTTATACATCAATGTCTTTCTTATCTCCTTACGATTTCATACATACCAAGAACTCTCAAATCCGAGCTCAAAGGGCCGTTCAAATTCCAATTTAGATTTTTAAAGAAACTCAAGCCCTAGTTCTTCCCATTTTAGCCAAGTTTCCATGGATTTCAAGGTTAATTTCACATAATAATAATTTTCAAAAATCTTACCTCCAATCAATTACCCTTGAATCCCTCTTCCATTAGCTCTCCCAAGCTCCAAAATCGCTCAACAATGAAGGAGAATAACTTAGGCTCGCGGAGGAAGTGATTTAAAATATTTTGCCCAGCTACAAGATTTTCTCCACTGCGAACACGATCCAACTCTCGCGTTCGCGATACACATCTTACCTTGGCTAGATTCCCCTTCTACGCGATTGCGATATCAGACTCGCATCCGATCCCTCTAGCTCATAATTCAATATCCGGTTGACTTTTCCAACTTAGGCCTTCTTAAAAGGGACTAAGTGTCTCATTTCCTACCAAAACTTCTCCAAACCGACTCGATTATGCAAGACACTGATAATGAAGCATAAAGAAGCAGAAAAATGGGGGAAATAGAGCGGTTCTCATGAGACGATGTGTGGGGTCATCACATCCTCCCCAACTTAAACAAACGCTCGTCCTCGAGCGTACCCAGAGTTGTCCTAGAAGCAAACTAATAGCTGAATGACCTTACCAAGCATACACTCGGGGGTGATCCCATATCACCATATCTCGCATAGGTCTGATAACACAATATAGCTGAAATTTCACAATCATCTAGTCCATAAACTGTAGAACCACATTGCACTTTCCAAATCATACACAAGATCAGAACCTCACATCTACACTCAGAATAGGCCCGAACCAGCTGTAATAACCCATACCTGCAACCTCGGGTGCAATCATATGATATACCACATAAACACTCGAAATGATAACTCTTATTTACAATAATTGCCCACAACACCCTAATACCGGTGGAAAACCTCTTATCAACTAAGGTATTATTCCAATACTTTCATATAATGCCAACGATAAATGAAACATGCAATAAATTGTAATCATTTCTCAGATCAACCATTCATGAAGCCACTTCCTTTTTGACTAATACCACAATAGATTCCGAGCCGAACCTCGATATGATGCTTCCAACAAGCTGAAATCAAATTCGTTCGTATTCATTAGTGAGCCCAACGATCACCTCGAATCCAACACACCACTCTAGTAATATGATACGTCAATATAGGCATAAGCCACAACTTGCATAATACACGCACCAATAAGAAATAGTCTGGACATACTCAAATCATGAAAAATGACTCAAATGAAAGAGTTGTACCTCAAGTTCATCAGTACCATAACAACACAAGGCTGAGACCCTATCTCACATCATAGAAATAGAACACCTAAATCTACCCCGAAAGGTTATATCTCCATGTAGCCTCGCTACAATGCGTGATCCTATCCAAACACTGCTACCCATGAAACACCCCAAGTCCCTATGATCAAAATCGACAGCCACGCACAATTTGATGTCTAGAACCAAAGCAATTCATTACACCTACAGTGAAACAAATAACACACGCCACGCAACCCGATAGGAAATAACCGATACGTTGTTCCCTAAGCAATGCTCAATTACTTTTCCAGTTTGAATTCCACTAAGAGACCCCAACTAAGTCGTACCATATGTGCCTATAACCAACAAATCATAGCATCTCGCAACACAGAAAAGGTAACTCACAGATTCCCTCAGATCATTGATAAGCTCAATAATGGTCGAATCAATACCTCTCTCAACAATACAACTTGGAGCCAACCAAGGAAATTCAAGATAGAACGCTCAACATAAGATCCCAAATAAGGGAGACAAATCCTTCCCAACCGCTCGCTGGGTCTTCAAAGTATAAAAATTCCAATAGCACATAATCCGTCGAACATTGCCTCCAAATCCGTGGTATTCCCGACATAGCCAACAATGCCATCTCATCGCTATAGCCCAGAATAACACAACATGGAAACACCCCAATATCATATCTAAAATCCAACATACCTAGCAAAGGAAAATCTACTCGGGCCTCCAATCTCTACAGTCACTAAACAATGCTGATACACACGATCTAGAATCACAACATAGCCTGAATATGAGTCTCCAATTCCGTGTAGCACATACGTCACCCTACCTGATCCCAAATTCCACCGTCCGGTTACATCTCACACCCCAAGTATCAATTCATTCCACGAAATATATTCGAAAATTTTTATATGCCATCAAGCAATCTCAAATATCAACAGTCGATCCAACATGAAAGTGCAGCAATACTATCAAAATATCACCAGTTTAATCACATCACCCTTTTTCTGAACAATTAGCAGTACCATTTTCTTGATTACCCGATGCTACATGTTGCCTAGGTGTTTTATGAACTTGCTTTCAGAACTGAACTGTGACCTAGCACACGCCAATCTAAGTCGTCCACAACATACCGCATATACCATACCATCCAAGGATAATATGAAGACATTTATCTTCCTTCTGAGCCACAAACATCTACGCACTCAACTAGTCAAGAACTTCCATTGATCCCATCTAGAAGCAAATCATTACACATCTCATGCCTCTCGTATTCGTAGAAAATGCACCTCTTCAACACGGTAGAAATCAACAAGAACTCTCCAAATTTTGTTTGCATAAATTAAACTGCCGGATTGAATCCTTATAACTCGACCAAGCTATGAAAGCCATCAAAACCCAAGAGCATTGCTATAAAATACCAGTACGAACTCATTACCTCAAACACACATAAAGAATTAATCATATCATTTCCATACCGATTCGGTCTACTATAAAGCTACTTCATCTATCTAGATTTCCTTCTAATTCATTTTCAACTTGATATCCCCTCTTGCTATAGAACCACATTCCTCAAGTTAGGTTTACCATATGAGACCCAAGCATAAGACCACCCTGTCTAAGACCCATGAGCCACTGAATACTCTCTCAAATATTCCCGGAAACACCACATTCTAGAATACTTTCTCTGAAGAACTTCCTACGAATCCAAATTCATTACCTTTACTTTCCAGATACTGATACGTAGGATCTCATAATTAACATAAAAATACCACAAGCCTTGACCTCTTCCAATGAAAACTCGGTCTCTAACCACATATACAACCATAAGACACCTGATTGTTAAATGTAGAACCTTGAACACATTAAAATCAATCTCGAGAGTCATTTACTTCTTATTCAAACTACAATTCACCTGATCGAATGAACATAACCACTCGTGTCTCTATTAGCACTCCGACACCGCAGGATATAACCTCATCCCTATACAAACAAAATTTTCCTGATCCATGGACCGAGCATTCTTCACCAACAACTGCTTAAGACATCATGTGATTCTCACACATCTACGAAGCACCATATAACCTTTGTCAAATATTTTCTTCACTCGTGACATCCTTAGCTTTATTTTTGCAAGAAGAACTGATTCGCCAGCGTGCCTCAAATCGGAACCAACATAGCACATAATCATACAATTAGCTAATCAATAGCAAACTCCCCAACATGGCTCGAAGCCATAGATTAAAACACTCCCAACAACTCATAACGCACATACTCCATTGCTACCTTAATACCATAGTGAGATTAAACTCAATCCTTCATAAACTTGTGAAAACACAAATCATCTAGATTTTTTTTAACTCTTCTGCAAATCTCGCATTCACTCACACAACAGCTAAGCCCACTCTCTTGGCGATCCAATTTAGATTTTAACACGTACTTTTCAATTACACATGAGATCGTCTAGCATACACATATAGGTCACACCACTACCGACCACTCCACAGGAGATAACCCACCTGCTTGCCTCAATATAATATTTTTGTATACCCTCCACCATCATAAACCATCCGCAGTCACTTAGTCTTCCTAAATCTGAACTCATACCGCAAAATAAAATTTACCTTACTCCCAACTAGGAGACACGAAAAGATTCTTCACGCGACCATCACTCGGGGCTACACATACAGTCACAATGGAAATAAAACACTTAATAGTTCATCTATCATCCAACAGACCTTCCTTGTCACTTCTAACTGTCACTTCCACTAATAGGGACACTACCGAATATATAAGTTCAAAACACTTGCTCACACAATTAGCACCTCGTTGTTCAAGCCATAGACAAAGATCCGGCCTCAAGTCCTCTAGACTGGCCCAACATCAAACTCACAGAGGTCACATTTCACCCCTCGATTGGGGAATCATAATTCATCAAGGCACATCTGATACTGAGCGCTCACGTGCACATACAAACATGTGGAAGGAATTTCAAGAGTTTCTTTTCAAGCTGAATTAAAGACGCACAATAAGAATTCAAGAATTTGAAGTTTTCCTAAAGGTTCTTCAGCCTCTCGAGGATAAATATAGACGTCTACGAATTGATCCGTGAGACTCTACTAAACCTGCTCTTGACTCGTAAGACCTAGTAACCTAGGCTCTGATACCAACTTTTCACGACCAAACCCCGTACTGGTCGTGATGGTGCCTCTCGTGAAGACAAGGCCATCCAACAAACCCAACTCGTCTCTTTCACAAAATAATTTAAATATGAATAAACAGTTAGCATATGACTTATAATATTAACTAGTGGGATTAGAACCCAACACAGCCCTAACCAGGGCGTCACAAATCATGATCATCTATCAGAAAGTAAATCCACTACAAGGTCTATTATATACAAAACCAGAATAACGAACAAAGAGAGAGAACAATAGTGCTACGAACGCTGGCAGTCACCTCTTTAACTCATAAAACCCTGCCTCTGATCGGCCCAAACCAGCGGGTGAATAGACACCTGCATCTGCACATGAGGTGCATGGAGTAAAGTGAGTACTCCAACTCAGTTAGTAATAAAGGTAAATAACAGCTGAGCAGTAAAAAATCACGTAAAGCAACCAACATGTTGTATAGAAGCAGGGTACAATCCTTTGAGAAAAAAGTGAGGCTGTGAATTCTTTGGAAATATCTTGGCTCAATTTAAATCTCTTTTGAAAAAGATGTTTTCAACAATTACCAAAATGATTTCAAAATTGTTAGTGTTGTTAAGCACAGAAAAATCCTCCCCTCGGGCACAAATAGCACAGTATAACAGGTAAAAAGGGCAAATAAATCTGCAAGATGAGCACATAACAGTTTGCCCCTCGAGCAACATCTCAAAACAGTACCAGCCCCTCGGGCTCACGCTCAGAAACACTCTCATAACAATATCATATAGTAACCGCTATGACGTGCAGCCCGATCCACATCTCGCTGCGGTGTGCATCCCAATCCATATATCATCGATGGCACTTACTGGGGATGTGCAGACTCCGGGAGGGTCCCCTTACGGCCCAAGTACAATATCAAACCACCTCGTTAGCATATAAAATAAGGTCTGAAAGCCTTCTCACATCACACTCAAGGCCTGAAAACCTCCTCACATAACACTCGAGGCCTGAAAGCCTCCTCACATAACACTAGAGGCGTGAAAGCTTCTTCCTAATACACCCGAGACCTGAAAGCCTCCTTACATCACTCAACATATCCATATGGCCCTTGGCCTCACTTAGTCCAGAAAATATCATAAGCCCTTTGGGATTTAATAAAATAGTTGTACTCAGCCTAAATAATAGTGGAAAATATTATTTAAGTCTCAAAGTTCAATTAAAACGGCTGAGTTTGTAAAACAGTATAATCAACAGGACTGAGTTTAAGTAGTATGTCAAATAGTAAGGAAATAGTGATAAAATCCCCGAATGGTTCAAATAATTGGCACGAAGCCCAACTATGCTAGTCAGCCTATATCATGATAATATCAAATAAGTTTCAGTCAAATACGTGGTAAAATCATCAATCAGGACGGACTAAGTTATAATCCCCAACGGCACTCTACCCCACACTCACTATCTGACGTGCAAGTCACCTTAATATAGCACTACGGTGTGCAAATTTAGGGTTTCAAACCCTTAAGATATTATTTATCATTATTACTCACCTCGAACAGGCAAAATCTCTAGCTCGCGACGCGTTTGCCCCTATATTTGACCTCTACGTGCGATGAATCTATCCAAAATCAGAGCGAATACATCACAATATGCTAAGGTAACAAATCCCAAGTGAAAACAATCAATAACGGGCACAAATCCCGAAATTACCAAAACCCGAGCCCCGTGCCCACTTCTCAAGACTCAAAAATTTATACATCAATACGTTCCTTATCTCCTCATGAGTTCATACATACCAAAAACTCTCAAATCCGAGCTCAAATGGCCCTACAAATTCCAATTTAGAATTACAAAAAAAACTCAAGCCCTAGTTTTTCCCATTTTAGCCAAGTTTCCACGAATTTCAAGGTTAATTTCACATAATAATCGTATTTGTAGTTCAAAAATATTACCTCCAATCAATTTCCCTTAAATCCTTCTTCCATTAGCTCTCACAAGCTCCAAAATCGCTCAACAATGGAGGAAAATAACTTAGGCTCGTGGAGGAAGCGATTTAAAATATTCTGCCCAGCTACAGGATTTTCTCCTCCGCGAACGCGATCCAACTATCGCGTTCGCGATGCACATCTTACCTTGACCAGATTTCCCTTCTATGTGATCGCGACATCAGACTCACAAAGGCAATGCTATGCCTGAGCGACCCTTTATGAATGTGACAATACACATGCAAACACGTAGCACAATTCCACTGACTCGAATCCTTTTACGCGAATGCGTATAAGAACCTGCGAACGCAATGCACTGAGATCAAACCTCTTCGCGAATGCGATGCCTACTTCGCGAACGTGAAGGCAAATTTCACACCCACCTCCGCCTACTCTTCGCGAACGCGAGAACACTAATGTGCTGCAACTGTTGGGACAAATGTTCTGCAACTTTTCAACATAGAATATAACCCGATAGACCATCCGAAACTCACCCGAGGCCCCTGGGACCTCAACCAAAAGTACCAACACATCTTAAAACCTCGTTTAAACTTTCTCCAATCATCAAGATACCTCAAACAACACCAAAATCCATAAATTATATTGGATTCAAGCCTAAGTTCTTCTAAAACTTTCGAAACATGCATTCGATCGAAAACCCAACCAAACGAAGTCTGAATGACCTGAAACTTTACACACATATCCCAAATCATATAACGAAGCTATAGAAACTCTCGAAATTCCATTCTGATCATCGATAAAAAATGTCACCTATCAATCGGAATTCACCAAAATACTAACTTTGCTAATTCAAGCCTAATTCTATACCGGACCTCTAAAATTACTCCCGATCATAGTCTTAAGTCACAAATCATCTTCCAAAGCTAACACGAACCATCAAAATTTTCATCCGAGCCCTCTAACTCATAAGTCAACATCCAGTTGACTTTTCTACCATAGACCTTTTTAAAAGAGACTAAGTGTCTCATTTCCTACCAAAACTTCTTCAAACCAACTCGGTTATGCAAAATACTGATAATGAAGCATAAAAAAGCAAAAAAATGGGGGAAAACAGAGCGGTTCTCATGAGATAAAGGGTTAGATCGTCACACAATAGTGGCAGTTTGGGGTGGTAAACATAGTGATGGATGCAAGGAAGGAGGCTATTGGGAGACGTTGTAGTAGAAGAATCTAGAGAAAGGTTTTGAGCTTGAGTGAAATGTGAGTTTTCTAGATCCATGGTAAGTTAGGGATGGATTGTTGTTGGGGGAATGAGATGTGTAGATAAAGTTGATATGTGGATACAGTGGAGAATCCACATTGGGAAAACACCTAGGAGAGTGTATCAAGCCGGTTAAGAGATATGTGAAAATATGTATTATGTGTTAATCACAGGTATGGGTGGGCAAATGGAATAAGAGTGCATAGGTATTCCATTGGCCTTGGGGAAGAAGGGAGTTAACAGTGAGAGTTGATTCCGAGGAATTAAGGGGGCCTTGGATAAGGCTACGAAGGGGGCAATTGTGTAGCCAAGTATCAGTCCATACATTGATGAGTGATTCGTTGCTGATTTTCCATTTAATGGCTTGTGTTGAAAAGGAATATCCTTTTACTGAGGAATTCCAAATGAACGACACATGGTTTTTAGTTGCAAGAGTATTGTGGTGGTGGTGTTGGTTGTGATATTTGGCGTTAAAGGCTTGCATCCAAAGTGTATTGCGCTGGTTGCGAAAATACCATGCTAGACTAATAAGTAGTGCCATATTTTACCTTTAGTTTTTGAAATACCCAATCCACCTTGTCGTTTGGGAAGGGGCAACCTGGTGCCAGTTGACCAGATGTAGGCGTTTCTTTTTCGCAATACTGCCCCACAAGAAGTTTCGTTGAATTTGGTCAATGTGGCGAATAATTTTTGGGGGAGAAAATTAATTTGCATAGCATAAGTGGGAATGGAAGTGAGGACAGATTGGATAAGGGTAGTACATCCCGCCATGTTGAGAAAATCTATTGGTAGTCGGTACTCTTGGGTTAAAGGTTGGTGATGGGTAGTCCAAGGTATTTACCAACAGTGGAGGATGTACACATGCCAAGAATAGTATAGATGCATTGGCTTTTATTTTGTGGTGTATTGGGGGAAAATAATTTTGATTTAGCATAATTGATTTTTTGGCCACAAGAAGGCCAAAGCGGTTAATGATAGAGTGAATGTTAGATGCGTTTTTAATGTCTGCTTTGGCAAAATGGATTAGGTCATAAGCAAATATTAGATGAGACATAAGGAGCACATTGCGGGAAAGCCAAATAGGGTCCCATTCGTGAGCTTCTGTGGCATGTCGAATAAGACGAGTAAGTGTTTCCATGCAAATAATTAATAGATAAGGAGGAAGCGGGTCGCCCTGACGGATACCTCTAGAGGGTGAGAAGAAAGGTGTGGGTTTGCCATTTACCAAAATGGAGATAGAGGATGTGGATATGCAGTTCATAATGAGTGTGATTAAGGATGGTGGGAGGTTTAGGCTAGCGAGGGAGTATTGGATGAAGGACCATGTCGGTCAAAAGCTTTTTCTAGGTCAATTTGATCATCATATGGCCTACAGCTCCTTTGCGTTTGTTGAAAGAGTGTACTGCTTCTTGGAAAATAATTGCATTGTCAATAGCTCGATGACTTGGAACGAAGCTACTCTGGTAAGGGCTGATTAAGCAGGGTAGGTAGGGTCGAATGTGATTGACAATAATTTTTGTGATAGTTTTGTAAATGGTATTGCAAAGGCTAATGGGACGGTATTGGGTGATGCATTTCGGATTTTTGCACTATTGGACCTTCCTGTAATATTGTTCATGCTCTAGGTGTTTAGACCTAGGCGAGAAAGAAATGAATCCGAAATAAAAATTTATAATGAGTTCAAAGTTTAAAGGTCTAACATTAATGGACATATAAAATTTTGGTTTGTAATTTATATATGTTGAAATTTTAATGAGTTTTTGAGTGATGAAATCATTAGAATATGTTTTGTTGTATTTTAAGGTACTTCCTCCTTTCCATTTTAATTATTTTTGGGTTAATTTTTTTATATATATATTTCATCATTTAGCATGAAATAATAATAAAATTTAGTTCATTGAAAATATAACAAATATTTTTAGGCTCTTTATTAAAATTAACTTTGAAAATAAAAAGTTTACTCATTCTTGATATTTGAAAAAAATTAAATATTATAAACTTCAAGAAAAGACTAAAAACTTAATTAAAATTGACGGGAGGGAGTAGCTAATACAGAAACCGACTTGGTTATGAGTAATATAGTCTCAAAATTTTAAGCTAGACCCTCCTTTCACGGAACGAATGCTTTGTTTTCAAGTCGGAATTATGAGGTGACTTTTACGTGCCGGAGGAAAATGAAATACAGTCTACAGATTGGTAAGAGTTAACGTTTGTCGAGCGCCAGTTGGTCCTGCAAGCCACAATGTATTGCAATGATCAGGTTATTCTTCTCTTCTTATATATATATATATATATATATATATATATATATATATATATATATATATATATATATATATATATATATATATATATATATATATATGAGGATCTCATAATTTAAATTTTGTTTAAAACTCTTTAATATTGAATTTATTATATTTTTAAAGTTATAATTTCATATTTATTATTTATTATTTTTATTAATTTTAATATATAAATTTATATTTTGCGTCGAAATATTAGGTTAACTATAACGTTGGATTCGTCCCTGACAACCACCTTGTCGTTTTCCATGTTCCGTGTTTACTTATTGATCTTCTTCAGGAATAAATTGTCAAAAATATTTTTGATCTGATAGATGTACAAATATTCTAAGATTTTTTCGATATGATAGGTTTCACTGTTTGATTATTTTTCCTAATCATCGCATATTGACATTCTTTTATATGGATTATATTGACTGAGACTTAAACTCAAAACTTTTATTACCCCAATAAATTAAATAGTGTGAAATCAGTTAAAATACTTAATAAATAGTTAAAAGAGACATAATTCTCTTTATTTATTTATTTATCTTATTCTGTAGTATAAATGAAACTCTGTAATCAGTATACCATATATGGTATTCAATCAGGGAGTGACATGTGTTTTCATGGTCTCTAAAATTCTATTCGACTCCTAGTCTCCGCTTGATATTTTGTCTAAAAATTCTATTAGACAGCTAGATGTCATTCACTTCTTTTATCCGACTTACAGATAAACTTAATTTAACAAAATTAGAAGGAATTGATTATGGTATATTTTATAAGTGGTTAATTATATTCTTTCTTGAGATTTAATCATGTATAAAGGGGGTTTATCCTTTTTTTTTTAACACGATCGAGTCATCCCTTAATGATCGATGGTTAGATTGATGACATGAGCTCGAGGCAGGCAAATGCAAACTGAAGATTAGAAATTTTACCCTTTATAATGAGTTTATGTTAGCGATTCTATGCTTTAATTAATCATTGAAAAAAGTTTAATTACGTAAAATGATTGGTCTAACCTCACTATTAAAACTATCAAGATATAAAATATCCTCAAAATATAATTATGTCATACACTAAATTAGCAAGGAAAATCACAGATCATAGACATTGGATTAATGATTGAGAAATTAGTGAAGACGTTGTAGTCGATCCGAAACAAGAAAATTCTTTGTCTTCCCTTTTCTCGACCTTCTTCACTTATAATTAATTGCATGTTTTGAATCCAATTTTCACATTAATTCATAATCTTGATAAAACATTGGTGAAAAATTAAATAAAAAGGGAAAGACACCTTTAGGAATATATCTAAAATAGATCCCAGAGAAAAGCAATTTTTAACTTTTTTATTCCTAATAAATTAAATGACGCGTTAAATATAAAGACACAACTTTGTTAGCATGAACTGTTCTACACGCATGAAAAAAAATAGATCATGAATCCCATAAGATTGCTTATCCTAAAAAGACCTAAAATTTGGCCACTTCTTGCATAATTTTACGTAAAAGTGATGGAAGAGAAAATGAAATGAAAGGTCATGTTTTACCATATGTACTATAAACCTTGAAGGGGGAACATGGACATTGAAAGAATGAGAACACTCTTTAGATTTTTAATTCATTTTATTATTTTTTATGATTATATCTACTAACAGTGTAAATGTGCTTTTACGTATGTAGTGTAATTTACCAATATAAAATAACCAAAATTATATATAGTGAAAACGTAAAGATTTTTCTATAATAATAGTGAATTTGAACATGTGACATCATTTAGTTACGATTTTTATTGGATTATCAATTAATGCTTATCAAGTGATTGACAGCGGCATGGTTACAAGAGTGGTCAACTTTTTGTCGAAAAATTATACAGTATGTATATAGGTAAGATATTATGTATTAAAAGTATATAACATATATTGAACACTCTTTATCGGAAATTATTTTTCACTTCTTTCAAATTTAAATACCCTCAAAAAAATTTTTATCTTCGCCACTTACTGTATTTACTTAATACATGACATGATAGTGTAAACACATAAATTTTTTATATCGCCAGTAATATGATAATTTGTTCTCCAAGTATTTATCCACTACCAATAATTTCCTCTAAAATAACATAATAGTAGTTCAAAACAAGTTGTAAAATTATTTCACCACAACTTAAAAAATATGGAAGGATAAGTTGATAATTTCTCGTTATAAACACATTAAATAGGAGAGCAATTAGTAATTAACATGTGTGACATGCTAATTGTTACTAATTTGTTAATGGAAACTTTTTATTACGGTCAAAGCACCCACAAAAGAACCATTGTCTTTAGACCTCTCTTTTTATTTTCTTGGGTCCAAATCTGAAGTTTCCACAATCTCTCAAAATGTAAGATTGTCTTTTGTCCCCTGAGTTCCAAAAGTTTGGCAAAGTGCTTTATTTATGAAGATTTTCCATTTGCCAAGGTGTCTTTTCTCCATAGGTAAAGTTATAAAAGTGGGGCGGGCAGAAACAATGGCGAAATCAAAAATATTTTCAGGAGTATTTTAATTTAAAAGAAATAAAAAAATTATTAATAAAAGAATGTTCAATATATATTATATATTTTTAAAATCTAATATTTTTTTAATAAACAGTAATTTTTTAAAGAAGATGATCAATTAACCACCTTTACTATACTAGAATATAGCTTGGGCGGAAATTTAAAAAATATTAATAAAAGAATGTGAAAAAAAAACGAGGTAATATTAATGTTGTTGAAAATGAATAGTTTCTAAGAAAAAGTAGAAACGTGATTTTTCCCCGATTTGGATGCATTCTACCACTTTCCATATCTTATTTTTCTTTAATGCATGCCCACCACAGAAAGGTACTTAGTAGTTGATTTATCTTTTGACGTGCACTTTTCATTTGAGCTCGACAACTTTAGACTTTTGATTTTTTAAATTTATTATTATAGCCTATTATTAGTTGCTAAGAAACAAAATATAAAAAAATATTGCAAATTTCCTGGACCAGAGAAATTATTTGCTCTGCACCACAGATAAATGTAATGGATGCTACAATCCACATATTTTCATGCCTGTCACCCATTCTTGTAAAGCTAAATTTAACTCACAAGATACTTGGGAACTATAGAAGATCTTGTGATGAATGCACAAAAGTATTGTTCCTACTGGCTTGGCTGATAACAACACATCATTTGCACTTTTATTTACAAGATTGTGGCACATCAATTTTATTTACTTAGGTTAAAACATGCATGGTAACTTACTGATTTCGGTATTACTTCACGGAGGTGAAGTTAGAATTTCCAGTTTGTGGACTATGGTTTCGTTTGCAATTACATATTTATATATTTTATGAATTTTATAATATAAATATATATAAAGTTGAAGCAAAATCTACTGGGACTGGGTTCAATCAAACCCGTAATTAATGTTTTCCCTTTGCCTGTTACTCCATATATTTTACAGCTTGTTTGAATTGTTGATAAATGTTATTTCATAATGTATCATACTTTATTGTATTATATTGTACTTGTATTGTTTCATAATATTTTGATAGATTGTATTGTTTGACGTCGTTTCATGATGTCACTCATTAACAGTACGAAGAATAGATGTGCAATATTAACAAAAAAAAATAGGTTACGGAATAGAGTTATTATATAAAATAGGAAGATAAAAAATAAAATATGGTTATTTAATAATAAAGAAGGCAATAAGAGAGTAAAAAGCTAGGAAACGACGCCACCAAATCAAATCTGTAGTTCTATAAAGTGGTACTTTTTATCGTTACGTAACAATAAATTTAATAATATAATATAATAAAATTTAAGTAACAATAAATACCAACATTACGTTTAAAGTAACGATAGGTAACCACCCTCTAAAGAAGCTGTTAAGACTACGGTGTTTTGGTGGTCCTAAATGATATCCCAAAGTATATTTTCTTGAAATATGTTATCTTTGATGAGATTATTTTCTAGTAGAGTATTTGGTTACTTTGATCTGAGAAAAACGTTACCACAAAAAGATGCAAATTAGTTTTGTTACTTAGGGGCGGAGGTCATTTTTATCCACTAATATCTCAACGCATAATCTATATCACTTTCTTTGACCATTCTAACTTTGTTGTCAATTTTTAATATTCAGAAATATTATCAAACACTTCTACCTCTTTACTCTATTCTTCACCTCGTGTAATTATTGTATAGGTCCCAATTTGATCGTCCACTGCCAATAGCGAGTATGATCGACAACCTGAAATTTGCGAGTCGGTATGAGGTACGACTCAGAGACGGAAGGAGTAATGCCATCGTATGAGGGCACAGTAGACCGTCCTTAATTGGTCGTCCCCATGGTTAAGGGAAATCTCTCAATATATATAAGAGGGACTCAAGTCTTGTTGGGGGGCTGATATACATAGAATTGTAATCTATGTTTCTACTATTGTCTCTCTATTATAATTCTCTTTCTCTACCATTATAGTCCTAGAGTTTATTATCTTCGGCTAAGATTTACCCCTTCATCATTGATTGATTTGCTTAAAGAGAACCAAAAATCTTTTGAGTCAAATAATTTGGCGCCGTCTGTGGGGATTTTCATAGACGAAATCGTAGTTCTCATCTAGGTTCCCGAAAGAGACAACTACTGTTCTTTAAGCCCATACAAAACCAACAATGGCGGAGAAAGAACCAAGGCTGAAGATGATAGCAGATATCTCAAACAACCTCTTAAACTCCCTCACAAAGCCGGTAGAGAAGATACTGAGAATGCAACACCAAGAGATACACCGGAGGGGGAGATATCACCATTCCCACATGAGGATCTAACGATCTTGCGCGAAAATGGAGCTTCCATGTCCACGATGAGGGAAACCCCACCAGTAATTAAAAAATTGCTGGAGGAATGGTTGACAAGTGCTCTGAACAATATGCTCGGAAAATCACCTCAAAGAAATTTTGAAGACTTACCGACGGCAGAAATCGCAGCAACCGTTGGCGTGCCAGGCACTTCGAGAATGAGCAACCCCCGCACTATCATCGATGCAAGCGTAATGCACTCATGACCATCGTGAAGAGAATGGAAGAAATAGAAAACGAGAACAAAGCACTCCATGATCAAATGAAAGAGCATCTGGAAAGGGTCGATAAGATACCCGGCGCCCCTAAACTACTACAAAAATGTGATGTGGGCCGCTTGTCGAACATCCATACAGCGAGGGATTTGCTCCACACCCCATCCAAAAAACCTTCAAAATGCCACCATACTTGAGAATATACAACACGACCATAGATCTAGAGGTTCAACTAATCCATTACGTCTCTGCGCTAAACGGTCCGACTCACCGACTAATATTAGTTCAGATCGATGCAAGGAGAGATCGATACAATAAAGGGCGAAGGGATCAAGCCCCGCATTTCAATCAAGAAAGGCATCGGCCTTATGTTAGAACAACTAACCCGCCTCCTCCAAGACATGTAGAAGCCATGCTACGACATACCACACCCTTCCAAAACGAAAGAGGTATGCCTCTACTGTTATCTGCTAATAACTTTTGTGTTTCCCCTTCACTGGAGAAGTTGGACATGAAGGTGCAATGGCCACAAAAAATAAAATCGGACCCAAGTGCAAGAAGGTCAAACATCCTCTGCGAATTCCATTAAGAAAGAGACCACAAGATCGAAGATTGCATAGGCCTACGACAAGAAGTGGCCTGGATGCTGAACGAGGTGTACATAAAAGAACCGCTCAGCAACAAAAGGAGGGCCAACTTCGCCATAGGACGCGACCCATCTCAAGAACCTCCGAAGCCACCATCACCAGCACGTACCATACATATGATCATCGGCGGTGGCGACGACTCAGTAATAAACCATATGAAGTTCACCACCACACACAAACTCAAATGGACGGTTGCCCACAAAGGGTATGATGACTTCGAAGATAGTATCATCTTTGAAAAGTCAGATACCGACGGTTTGTCTTTCTCTCATTATGATGCTTTTGGTTATAACTTTATGCATCACTGATACATACGTGAAAAGAATCATGGTATATGAAGGAAACGACATGTGTAGTATTCACCCAAGAGTCCTAATGCAAATGAGTCTCGAAGATAAAGTAATACCATATTCCATAACACTAACGGGTTTTAACAATGCAGTAGAATAGACATCTGGGGAAATAGCGCTACCAGTCCTATTAGGGGGAGTCATGCTGGAAATCACATTCCATGTCATGAAGTAGGAAACAACCTACAATGCCATCATAGGACACCCATGGATACATGCCATGCGAGCTGTCCCCTCAAGATTCTATCAAATAATCAAATTTCCCACCCCGTGGGAAATATTCATCATCTAAGGCGAATTGCGTACCGCCCAGGAATGCTATAGGATATCCTAAGGTTGCACATAATCCAAACAACTGAAAAGTGCAAGTGCGGAAGCATAGCAATCAGCCATGTCAGGAATTAAACCCGACCCACCAACAGAAACATTAGGGACCCAGATGTCATAAAAGCTTGCAAGGCAACAATAGAAGACCTCGATACAATCTAGTTGGACGATGCTAACAACGCAACAAAGGCTTACATCGGGCACAATCTCTCAGAGCCAGGTACGTATCATGAATCTTTTGCTAACAACGCCAATTTATTTGCCTTTCCCACTCAGATATGCCAGGAATCACAAAGGACATCGCCACTCATAGGTTGAATGTCGACCCATTCTACTCGCTGGTATGGAAAGTAAGGAGAAAATTTAATGACGCAATCAATAAAGGTATCATCGAAGAGGTGAACAAGTTACTTGCCAACGATTCCATTAGAGAATCGAAATACCCCCAATGGGCCGCCAATGTGGTCATGGTAAAAAAGAAGAACATGAAATGGCGAATGTGTGTTGACTTCACTGATCTAAAGAAAGCATGACCAAAAGACTTCTTCCCTCTACCCCACATCGACCAACTAATTGATGCAACAGCAGGGCACGAACTGTTAAGTTTTTTGGACGGCTACTCCGGCTATAACCAACTCTTAATGGCCAAAGAAGATCAGAAAAATACGACTTTCATCAGTCACCAAGGAACTTATTACTATAAAGTGATGTCGTTCGGACTCAAGAATGTAGGGGCCACCTACCAGAGGTTGGTCACCAAAATATTCAAGGAACAGCTCAGCAAGACAATGGAGGTCTATATCGATGATATGCTAGTAAAGTCAGCAAAGAAGGAGGAAAACATTAGCCATTTAAAAGAGGCCTTCGAGATATTGAGGCAGTATGGGATGAAGCTGAATCCAAAGAAATGCTCCTTCGGCATGGCCTTAGGAAATTCTTAGGTTCCTTGTATCACAACAAAGAATCGAAGTCAACCCGGATCAAACCAAATCCATCGACACAATACCTGAGGTACAGACCTACAAAAAATAGGTACAAAAGCTGACTTTGGTGAATAGCCGCCTTGTCAAGGTTCATTTCACAATCCTCAGATAGATGTCACAAATTCTTCAACATACTAAGAAAAGACCACGAACTGCAATGGAACGAGGAATGTATCGAAGCCTTGAGGAAGCTAAAAGCGTGCCTATACTTACTACCATTACTCATCAAAATGGACCTAGGTGAGTGCCTGCTCGTATATTTGGAAGTACCCAAAGTTGTTGTCAATACAGTCTTGGGCTGCAAAAATAAAGGAACGCAATCTCCTATTTATTATATAAGCAAAACCTTAATAGATGCTGAGATGAGGTACCCTCACCTTAAAAAACTGGTGTTAGCACTAGTCGTAGCTTCACGCAAGCTTAGACAATATTTCCAGTGTCACCCAATAAAAGTTTTAACCACCTTCCCTCTGAGAGGTATCCTAGACAAACCCGAGCTCTCGGGAAGACTCACCAAATAGGAAATAGAACTGAGCGGACACGACATAACTTACCAACCATGAACCGACATTAAGTCGTAGGTGCTCGCCGACTTCAACATTGAAATATTGCCCGAGGCAGAACAAGAAGTACTCCACGCTTCCGTATGTACCGACCTCTGGACCCTTTATACTGATGGTGCCTCAAATGCCTCAGGATCGGGATTAGGACTCATCCTTGAAGTCCCCACAAGTGAAGTAATTTGCCAGTCCATACGATGCTCAGAGATGATAACAACAAGACCGAGTATGAGGTTGTGAATGCAGGTCTGAAGTTAGCCCTCAACTATGGCGCCCAGCGCATCATCCTCCACTAGGACTCTCAACTCGTTGTAAATCAAGTCACCGGGACTTTCCAAATCAAAGAGCAAAGATTGCAGAGGTATCAGACAGAAATCCACAAACTACTACAGGATTTCGACGAATGCCATCTCGATCAGATCCCTAGGGCACAAAATGTTGCAGTAGATGGCCTCGCCGAATTAGCTGCGGCCACCAAAATATTAACAAGGAAAATGTGGTCACCCTCCTTCACTCAGCCACATACCACGTAGAGGTACTTTTCCTGAACCTAACTTGGGAATGGCGCAACTACATTATGTCCTATTTACAGGATGGAACACTCCTGCAAGATAAAAAAGAGGCCAAGAAACTACGGGTGCAGGTAGCTCGATATAGCCTAGTAAATGACGACCTCTACTAGAGAACATTTCGCGGCCTCCTAGCCAAATGTCTTAGGCCACATCAAATAAGACATGTACTAGAGGAAGTACATGAGGGTCACTACGGCACCCACATAGGGAATCGCGCCCTCGTTCGATACCTCATTCGCGCCGGCTATTATTAGCCTACTATTAAAAACAAAGTTGTGGATTATGTTCGGAGATACGAGCAATGCCAAAAGTAAGCTCCTATGATACATCAAGAAAGAGAATTCCTCCACTCTGTCACCTTGCCATGGCCTTTCATAAAGTGGTGAATGGACACCGTCGGCCCTCTGCCAGCAGGACGAGGATAGGTATGTTTTCTTTTGGTTTAACTAACAATTTTTATAAATGGGTAGAAGCAGATGTGTATACTCAGATATGTGAAAAAGAGGTCATCGCCTTTACATGGAAAAATATTATATGTCATTTTACCATCCCCAAAGAAATCAGTTGCGACAACGGACCCCAATTCATCAGAAGGAGAACGACTGAGTTCTTCAAAAAATGGCACATCAAACGGATACTCTCCACGCCATATCATCTTGGTGCTAATGGCCAAGTCGAGTCCTCCAACAAAGTTATACTGAACATACTAAAAAAGAAGCTCGAAGAAGCTAAAGGGCTATCTCCTGAACTACTACCTGAAGTACTATGGGCATATCGAACTACCCCAAAGTCCAGCACGAGAGAAACACCCTACTCATTGGTCTACGGGACTGGAACATTCATACCCATCGGGGAACCCAACCTAAGATACTCCCATGTAAGTGGGGGCGGATAATGATGAAAGTAGGTTGCAAGACCTAGATGAAGTTAAAGAAAAGAGAGACATAGACCACGTGAGAATAATAGCCCAGAAGCAGCAGGTAGAAAGATACTACAACAAAAACACCAAGGTAAGATCACTCAAAGTTGGCGACTACGTCCTCATGGCCAAAATACTGGCATCGAAAGACCCAAACGAGGGAAAGTTAGGAACAAACTGGGACGGACCATATAAAATAATAGCAACAGCAAATAAGGGAGCATTCCAACTAGAAACTATGGAGGGAAAGCTACTCCAAAACAACTAGAAAATCTCCCATCTCAAGTATTTCCACTTATGAAAGGCGTCACCTAAGTCGTAATATTTTTCCCTCACCCGAGTTTAGCCCCAATCGGGTTTTCTCGGGGAGGTTTTTAATGAGGCGATGAAGGGAATACCCTATGGATCGGGACATTGTTCATCACTTCAGCCCGTCGATACGACTTCTTGGTCAAAGTAATGAAGGGACTACACAGCCCAATCTCTATTGTATGAGCGGAATTCAATCTCTATTGTATTAACGGAATTCAATCTCCACTATATAAACGGAGTTCAATCTCCATTGTATGAACAAATTCTACTCCCCATTGTACACATGGAATCTAATCTCCATCATATAAAATGCAAATTCTCTAATGGCTAAGGCCATCAATATCAGTTCAACCTTGTTCGAGCCACGATAGGATATCACTTTGATGACAGTCAAAACAACTCCCTAATGGCCAAGGCCATCAACATTAACTTGACCTCGTTCAAACCACTACTGGATATCATTTCGATGATAGTCTAAGTAACTCCCTAATGGACAAGGCTGTAAGGCCCCATAAAAATTTTGTGCATAAAACCTAGTAGCTGTGGTGTCATGGTCCGAATAATGTGTTAGGAATGCGTTGAATTTTTCGCGGCGCGCAAGCTCGCCGCGGTTCGGACCCTTGGTAGTGATTTAAGTTTCAAAAATGTAAAGAATCAATTTTTCCAGAAAAATGTCAATTCTGCGGTCAGGAATGCGACCGCAGATCTGCTATGCGGACCGCATTCTTGGCGCAGACTTAACAGAAGGTTTCCCAAAAATCATGTTGATTCTGCGATCGCATAATGAATCTGCGGTGCACTTTGCGATCGCAGATCAAGTATGCGGACCGCATTTTGGTCGCATTTTGTAACAGAGCTTGTGTAAATTTTGAGGCCATTCCGCGGTCACTATGCAGACCGTATGTTGATTCTGCGTTCGCAAAGTGCACCGCAGAATTGACCCGGCCCAAATTTTTGTAACATTTTGACCCGATCTCTTCTTTAATATAACGCCTTTCACCCTTATTTTCTCATATTATCTTACCAAAATTAGAGAGAAAAGAGAGGGGTTTTAGAGAGAAGTTCTTCATCTTCAATGATTGTTCCAACCACTTAATTCCAAGGGATCATAGGGCAATGATTCAACTTCACCAATCTTTTCAAGGTAAAAACCTTAACTATTTTCTCAAATTTTCAGATTTTAAAATGGGTAAAGAGAGGTTTGCATATGATAGCTTTTGAAAATGGAATTTTACACTCATGAATGATTATTGAACTTGTTTTTTTAGTAAAAAGAAGTGAGTAGAAGTAAGAGTCTTCAAGAACAAGGTTGGCAAAAGCTAGGATAGCTTGGGTAAGCATAAAGTAGGAAGTTAAAGGGAGGAAACTCGATACCAGGTATGTATGGCTAATTTTGATTCTTGTGAAATCGCTTATATGTGTGAAATTTGTTTGGTTCGTGCTAATTTGACAAATTGTGTGAAATTCTTGATGTTGTTGTTGGATATTCAAAGTTGTTGTTGAACTATGAGTGATGTGGTATGGAATATAAACCGAAAGGTAAATGAGAGTTGAATTGGGTAAAGAATTGTGAATAATGGTTATGATGGCCTATATGGCACCTTGTGGAAAAGGAACGAAACACTTGAGAATTGGTTTATTGTGGAAAGAGATGAAACACTTGAATTGTGGAAAATTGTTGAACATACTTGTGTGAATATTCTTGATTATGGAAATATTGTAACTTGGTTGTGATATTGGCTTGATAAGTAATTGAGAACATGAAACAATGTGCAATTTGCTTATTTGAACTTGTTGAATTGTGTGTAGTGCCTTATCTGCTGTTTGAAATTGTTGTGTTTTAAACTGTAAGGTGGGATCGGGTTGCGCGCCGCAACATGAGGAAATATGGTGTGGGTTGGGGTGATAAGGGTGGCCGAGGAAATAAGGGTGGTCAGGGGTAATAAGGATAAAGCGATCGAAATCACTATTGAAAATTGATATAAAAATCAATAATGTGAAATTGTGAAAGGAGATAGCAGGAGAGTTTGCAACCTGTGGGGCACTGATTGCCCCTTTGTTTGACTACTTGTGCTTTACATGATTGATTGGTTATGGTTCAATTTGTTGATCTTATAAAGTGCCTTGTGTTGAGAATTATCTGAAATGAGGAAAATGTGGAAAATATGGTTGGTTGGCTTAATAAGTTCTTGATGTAATTTAATGGCTTGAGTTTACTTAGGACAAAGTTTGTCCATACATGCCAGTACAATTCAAGTGTACTGACGTCCCTTTTTGCCGGGGGCGCTACATTCGTGTTATGATTGTAGTGGATCAGTAGCAGGTACTTCTATTTCAGCTCATCGGCAGTAGTATTCTTCATCTTTCACTGCCCGTTTTGGTGAGCCCTTTTCTTCCTCGGGGCCCAGTGTGGCTCATGCCACTCTTGTTTTAGACTTTATTTTGGTTTTTGTAAGGTATAGCCGGAGCCTTGTTACCGGCAAGTATGGTATTTCCTTTTGTATCCTAGAGGCTCCGTAGACATGTAAATTGTGGGGTTGTGGCCTATGTATATGTATGTCGGGCGTTGTAAATGTAAATTATGAACTTGCTAGTAAATCAATCACATGGTTATGTTTATGCATTGTGAAATCAGTTATTATTGGTAAGATATTTGGTTAATGAGTAATAATCGACACAGGGGTAACACGTGGGATATAAAGGCACCCAGGTCCGCTTGACTGGGGCTACTCGGTCAGGCACCGGTCATGTCCCTCGTTTTGGGGCGTGACAAAGGCCATCAATATCAGTTCGACCTTGTTCGAACCATAATGAGATATCACTATGACGACAGTCAAATCAACTCCCTAATGGCCAAGGACATACGCATGAGTTCGACCTCGTTCAAACCATAATAGGATATCACTTCGACAACAGTCGAAGCAACTCCCTAATAGCCAAGGACATCAACATCAGTTCGACCTCGTTCGAACTACAATAAGATATCACTTCGACGATATTCGAAACAAATCCCTAAAGGCCAAGGCTATCAATATCAGTTCGACCTCATTTGAACCACGATGGGTTATCACTTCAATAATAGTTGAAGCAATACCCTAACGGCCAAAGCCATCAATATTTGTTCGAACTCGCTCGAACCACGATGGGATACCATTTCGACGATAGTCGAAGCAACATCATGATGGTTAAGGTCATCAACATAAGTTCAAAATTGTTCAAACAATGATGAGATGTTATCTCAACAAGCAATCGAAATAACCTCCTAACAGAGACTAAGTGTCATGCGATAAACAAGAAAGGAAAAACAATAAACAGACACTAACAAAAGCTAAGTTTATATTACAATAAAAATATTATGTGCATTCATCCCTACGGACAGGCTCGAGTATGACCCATGTCCAAATATTCCCAAACCAAATGAATGTACAAACTAAAAAACTACACATCGTCTCCATCAGGGTAGGCATCTTCATACCATAAATCGGAATCAAGGCGGTTCATGTCATCAGAAGAGATACCTTCCCCATCTGGAGTGTCTGGCTCGTACCCACATGATTTGCGAGGTGCACGTGATTCAGTACGCACTACTTGAACCTCTATTTTCTTTGCTCGACCCTCGGCATGAAAAACCTTATATATATCGAACTGAGCCTTTGCGTAGACCCACAATTCATACTAGCGACAAGGAGAGCCCTGACCAGCCGAGGAATAAGGTGTGGAGGGCCATGAGCAACTTGCTTTTCCTGCCCCCAGCGGGGCCATTTGCCCTTCCAAGATGACACACTCCACCTCTAACTCCCCAATACACCTTTCCAATTCCGAGACTCGACTATCGGAAGCTTTCTTTTCTCCAGCAAGCTCCGACGTGGATATGTGGAGGGCATGGTCTAAAGAGATTGTCTCAGAAATAGCAGCGACCAACTTGTCAGCATTGGCATTTAACTCGCCCTTTAGTTCATCGACTTTTGCCGCCCTAGCACTTAGCTCAGCACTTAAACCGGCCACCTTCAGATGCAGGTCGGCACTCTCTGACATTACCCCTTGACTCATATCAATTCATCTTCCGCCCCCTTAAGAATGGCCTCCAATTTGCAGTTACGGGTGATGGACCTCACAAGCTCCTCATCCCTATCCTTCAGCTCCTATATCCTTCACTCCAATTGATCCTCCCGTTGTCTAAGCCCCTCACGAAACACCTGGAACTGGGTATCCTATTGAAAAATGTTGGACATCGCCCGGTGCTTAGCACAATACTTGTGATACTTCAACGACATCTTCTTGTAGAGATCCGTCCTTCTTCAATCATTGTGATCTCTATCCACCTCCAGGACAAGGGTCTAACAAAAGAAAAGTAGAGTTAGAAAAATGCGCCACTACCACACCAACTACACGGCACAAAGAATGGAAAGAGGAACCTACCTGTAAGGTCATACCGATAACCTTCCGAGACAACTCCGCGTCACTCATCCCCCCAAGTGTCTCATTTCCAGGAACAACACACAAGGGGCAAAGGGTTGACGCAACCTATTCGCTGTTCACCATCAAG
This sequence comes from Nicotiana noctiflora, assembly GCA_032618575.1. NCBI lineage: Eukaryota > Viridiplantae > Streptophyta > Magnoliopsida > Solanales > Solanaceae > Nicotiana > Nicotiana noctiflora. Next base: position 65,169 of record JASVEL010010379.1, read on the forward strand.
TTGTAACTTCCGTGAATTATCACGTGATGATCGGACCCATCCGTCCTCACTTCCATGCGGGTATGGCAACCCAAAAGCACGTCTACGTCTTCCGAAGCAACATCAAAGCCCAATCCGTCCTTCTCCACATGAGCTCCTCCAATATTAGAAGACGATGCCCCTTTAGCAGAATGCACAGATCTGGCCCCTAGCCCAACTCTCTCCACTCGGGGTGATCCCCTCAATCGAAGGGCATCCGCTATAAGAACGGGAATCGGGGTGGTCCGAGACGTGCCATTTCCATCAGCCTCTCTGGACACTCCCCTTCCCAGTTCTTTTTTCTCTCTAGCGGCTCCTCGCCACTAAAAGATTCATCGACAGGATGTGGGGCTGGTGCCAATGGGGTCGCTTCTATTAGAGTCGCGGTCCAAGATGCCTCCTCCTGTTAAGAAGTAAAGGGAGACCTTACCGTACCGACTCACTTAAAATATAACGAGTATCTGTGGTAGTGACGGGTTGCCTGAAAGTTGGGACAGGAGCCCTCCGTCTGGAAGCTCCCAGACCTGCCATCATAGAAAATCATATGGTTAACTGAGTCGTATGATCAGCAAGGCCATAAGGCATAAAACTTACTCGATGAAACCTGGGTCCATAATATTGTACGAAGACAGACCAAGTTTGAGTCTCCTCCGTATGGGGCAGTAGGCCAACGACCCAACTCGTGAGACCGATAATGGGCTGGGATGGACGAGCCATAGCTGCAGTATAAGTAACCATAAGATACAAATAATTTCTGAAGATGCAGGAACTCAATGAACTATAATACTTACGAGCTCTTTCCATTGCTTTGGAAATATGGCAAGGTTAGAGACGACATGCTCGGTCTTGACAAAAAATTATTAATGCCAAAACTTATGGCTCACCCGGTCGTCAGTCCCGACCACCACCCCCTTCATACTGCTAAGTGTCAGCTGCACCATAGTTCTCCTGAGGAAACTAACTTAAAATAAATTTAAGAGATGATGAACGAAGACGTCACACCCCACAAACTCCACGTACTTAGTCACTAGTAGAAGCACCTTGAGTGTGTACGACGTAAGCTGAACCAGGCAAATATGATAGAACTTGTAGAGCTTATCCGCTAAAGGAAAGAGATGAAGGGTCTAGTCTGTCACAAATGGGTATTCGTAGAGGGCACAATACCCAGGCCCGTGGACATCAAAATAGTCTCCCTCCGCCAAAGTTATCTCTACGTGAGCAGGAATACCGTATTTCACGTGAAGGGTATCAAGCTGAGTCTGATTTGTTTCAAAGAACACGGGGTTTGAAATAAAGGAAGGGTCCTTGAGGAAATCACTCCAAGACAAAGGATGCTTCGATAGTAATGCCTCCACTATAAGAGGGTTGTCACCCTCATTTACCTCCACCTTTGCACTATTAGAAAGAGACAATGCATTCTACGGGGAGGCCTCCGAAACCTCTTCATTAGCACGATGAGATCTCGACATAATTTTGTTTAGAGGGAGTAAGCTATGTAAATGGAGTAAAAGAGAGGAGAACTTCTGGTCAAGAAAAGAAACGAAAGAAGATATGAAAATAGAAGAAGGAGACCGGAAAGTTATGAGGAATGGCACAAAGTTTTTCAAAGGAATCGAACCCTTCACCTATTTATAGGTTAAGTGGCTCCAGAATCGAGGCAGCAGGCTTCAAATCAGCGCGAGAAATCAAGCGCCAAACCATCAGTCTTTTACCTCGAAAATCAGCATAATGATGACACATCTGACGGCTAACGTCACCCAGGGTGGTGTGTACCCTTAGGATTCCCTCCATACATGACTGTCACCTCCCCTTGATCACATCGTATTATCACAATGAGTCAAATTCCTCTTAGAATAAGACATCAAGTCCGCTCATCTAGGACGCCCCTCGTTACGACCTCGACAAGCGGAGGGACTAACCATATAGGTTTGAATTTGAGCCACGACCTATAGCGAGTATGATCGGCGACCTGGAATTCGCGAGTCTGTACGAGGGTACGACCCAAATGCAGAATGAGTGATGCCATCATATGAGTATTAGATCTGGCATGGTAGACAGTCCTTAATTGGTCGTCCCTACGGTTAAAGAAAATCTCTTAATATATATAAGAGGGATTCAAGTCTTGTAAGGGGGCTGATATGCACATAATTACAATCTATCTTTCTACTATCATCTCTCTATTATAATTCTCTCTCTCTACCATTATAATCCTAGAGTTTATTATCTTCCGTTGAGATTTACCCCTTCAAAATTGATTGATTTGCTTAAAGATAACCTAAAATATTTTGAGTCAAACAATTATATTATCATGTATAGCCTAATCCTATACGGACCAAACATTGGCATAAATGATCCAGATTTTCCAAGGTGAAACATTTGCTATAGAAACGCTTTCCTCCTTATTTTACTCAAAAGTTGTTTGAATAATTTTGAACAAATCAATCAATGTAAATAAAGGGACAATCGGAATCAATGGTAATATATATATTAAAGATTGATCGTCGGGTTAGTATATATAGATTATCCTTATAAGAGGATGATAAAATTCAATCAAGTATCAAAAACAAATGAGCAGTATAAATATTAATAATAAAGAGAAGAGTGATATATGGAGAGAGAAAGTTGTATTAGAAAATGATCGATCCCTAAAAATAAGGGGAGACCCTTCTTTATATAGGGAAGAGGTCCCCTCGCCCAACTATTACATCGCTGCTAAGATATTACAAGTATAACGGAAATATAAAAAGGGAGAGGTTGGGGACGTCCACCTAGACAGGTCCGCCGGCTCGACATTTTAAGGGCGGGGATGTATCCCTCATGGCGTACGGCCATAAGGGAGGATGTCCCCGAATGTCGTCGTCCTCATGAGGAGGCGTCCCTGTCCCTCGCTTCATCCGGATTAGCCACGTGCATATATAACCCAGTCACATTTTGCGTCCGATTTGTCCTCATACAGATAGTCCCTCCGCCTATTGGAGATGTGCTCGAGGCGTATCTGCGATTGGCGGATAGATCCAGCCCACGTTGGGTCCTGTGCACACGTGCATACGTGGCACGTTCTTCTGAACCGTCAATTGTTGACGGCGTGCATCATAATTACTGTTTTTTTTAATGCTGGTCATAAAGTCGATTTGACGTTTCGGTTTCCTGCCTCATTTCCGGTGCAAAAACCCTTCGAATTTCACGCAATGGCTTATTATAAATAGAGGGCAGTTTCAATACTATCCCCTCTTTTAGATCATCAAAACCCTTTGTCTCTTAACTTCTTATTTTCACATATCCCGCAATCCATCCCTTTGTTCTTAGCATCCCTGCTACAATCTTCTTAGGGTATCCAGTTAATAACTCAACAAGACATAAGAAATGGCTAAAGGTAGTCGTTGTCGGGAACCAGAAGAGGATGAGACTGGCTCCGGGGCTTCCCGGCGATCGAAGGGTAGCAAGAAGGTCAAAAAACCTCTTGTCCCTTTAAAGGAAGACAATCTCCTTCCTCGTGATCTAAGTGTGAGGAAGGATTTTTCCACACCGGCGGAGTCCTCTATATGGGAGAGGTCCATGTAAACTGTGGGCCAACTTCATGACCTCAGGGTATCGTGCCATGTGCCGGAGGCGGTGAAGACGCGTGTGGCCAGGAATGACCTGGTCTACATCCACCGGCCAGGGTTCTGTGCCATCCATGAGTACCCCTTCATAATGGGGTGTGGACTTCCAATTTACCCCTTGGCAGAGGCACTGTGCCGATTCTACAACATCTGCCCAGCCCAGCTCGCTCCGTATACGTGGAAGATCTGCCGGATCTTGACGACGTATGCGGAGAGGACTGGCATGGACGTCTTCGTCCACCATCTACTGCAGTTGTTCAGTCCCAGCTATATGAGGGGCAAGATGCTACAGTTGAAGAATCGTGGAACAAAGGGCTTAGTCGTCGAGGCAGACGATAAGCCCAACCGCCAATTCTGGATGAAATATTTCTATATCCATACCTCGGATTTTGTGGCGGACGCGGCCGATTTTCCGGAGGTATGGAATGATAACTGTAAGTATTAACTTGTTATTTCTGTATTTTTGTATATTGCTCGTCATCACGCCATTTTTTAGACGCTAACACTCTTCCTTTCTTTTTTGTACGTAGTGGGGCCGCGCACGCCTCAACCTGTTCCCGGCATAAGGGCGTGGGTGAGGTAATTGATCCCCTACGCCGAAGAGTGCAGGACGTGGGCTGCCTTCACTCTTAAATACGGCCTTCCAAGTATGGTCTCAACTTACTGGTTCCCTTCTCTCTTTTTCTTTTATTGTAGACGTCGCCACAACTGACATTTTATCTTATCTTTCTATAGCTCGTAACGTGACGCGGAGACGGAGACGTCGTGCCGCCAGTCCCCCCTCTTCGAAAACCGAGCTTGTGGTCTACGTCAGGCAGGATCTTCCTGAAGTCTCCCAGCCCGAGGAGGGCCGGGCAGACGTAGTCGCATCCGGCAACAGAGCTGCTGAGGTCACCGACCCGGATCTTGCCCGTGCCATCCGGGAGTCTTTATTGGTCGACACTCCCGGACCTTCCTGTTCCACGCCTGAGCCAGCTATTGACCAGTCGTCCGAGGCGAACATAGGACCCTCGCCCCTCCCTATTGAAGAGGGCGCTCCAGCAGAGCCGAAGAGGCGCAGACTACTCCTTGGGAAGGGAGTGGTCGTGGAACAAAGGAAGGCGGTAACTCGCCATCCTGAATCGAGGACGGTCTTACTGGGCGACGCCATCCGACCGGTGAGGGCCGCGATTTTGAGTGCAGCTCAGGTGGATGCTACTCCTCCAAATGCCGAGGGCGAAAGCATACCAGCTGCCGCCGCAGAGACCATAGACGTGGGGGTAACTGCCGCTGAGCCAACCTCCAGACCCACGGACGTGCCGCCGTCAAAAGACGTTGAGGCGGCCCCTGAGCCAGCGGATGTGCTGCAGCGGGAGCAAGCTGGAGTGAGCACGCTGGAGACGGGTCATAGTTATCGATTTATGATTCCGACATGTTATAACTTTCTGTTGGAGAGTGAGCAGGCCGTGACGGATTTGTCCCTATTGCGTGGGGCTGCCGAAGCGGTGTTGCTGAAGTCGGTGAGTGACAGAGACCTGTCTCGTCGAGTTGTTGGTGCCGCCCTGCAGGTATGACTTGATATTTTGCTCGTTTTGCTTTTCTTTTGTTTTAAGGTTTTAACTTGTCTTCTCTCTCCTTTTTTGTAGACTCTTATTCTGGAGGTCGAGCGGAGTCGAAGGGATCGGAAGAAAATAACTACCCTTCGAAAGGCATCGAAGAAATATAAAGAGGCCCGCGAGAAACACAAGGCGCTCGCGGACTGCTTTTCTCGGGACCCAAATTTTTGCCTCCTCCGAGAGAGTGTATAGTTGCTGGAGGAACAGCTGCGCAAGCAGACGACCCAAATTGAAAAGGCGGATGCTGACCTTCTGACTGCAGTGACTCGGAATGCTGAGCTAGAGAGCCTTCTCCAACAGAGAGAGGGTGAACTGAATTTGGGCCGCGTAGCAATAATGGAGGCGATTGAGCTGCGCACCAAAGTCGACGCCTTATCAGCCGAGCTTCAAGCAGTTTCAGCCCAAGAGGTAGTTTCTCGTCAAGCGGAGGCCGTTGGCCTAGATGGGGACGTGCCTCGCGAAGCCCAGGATATGTTGGTGTATGCAGAGGCGAGGCGAACTGTGTTCGAAGAGCTGTTGGCCGATGGCAGAGCTACCGAGGGGAAAGTCGACGAGCAGCACCGTCTGGTTAGGACAGCTCGTGAAGCCTACGGCTACGACCCTGATTCCCCAGTTCACATGGGCGACTATTTTGCTGATGCGGATCAGCTGGGCACCGGGTCCTGGATCAAGAGGATATTCCGAGATGACGGTGAGGACGACGCTGATGGGGCTGAAGGAGATGATGGAGGCTTTTGTAGTTGAATAGGGTTTATGTATACTTGTAATTTGTAGCCTCCCCCTTTGTAATTGTGTAATCATATTTCAATAAAGAAACCTTTTTTTGTTAATTTCTCTAATCTTCCTTCTTTGTTTTTACTACCGTACTGTCGGGGTCGACCTTAATCTCCAATTTGTATGGCGAAGGCCCCTTTGCCCGAATTCATCCTTGAATTGGGCCGAACCCATACTTTAACGTTGAAGGCACTTAGCTTGAGTCCCAGTTTGGGCGAGGTCGGGCTTATACGTCTTGCGCGGCCGTCCTCGCGACCTTTCATTTTGCCTAGGATGGACCGTACCATTATCTTTTAGTCGTTAATGCCTTAGGCTTCTGTTTCTCCTGGAGGAGGCCATAGCCTTCTCCTTTAGATGATTAGGCCTTAGCCATTTGTTTCGTCTGGAGGAGGTCTTAGCCTTCTCTATTAGATGTTTTAGGCCTTAGCCTTTTGTTTCATCTGGATGAGGCCGTAGCCTTCTCCTTTAGATGTTTTAGGCCTTAGCCATTTGTTTCGTCTGGAGGAGGCCGTAGCCTTCTCCTTTAGATGTTTAGGCCTTAGCCATTTGTTTCATTTGGAGGAGGCCGTAGCCTTCTCCTTTAGATGTTTAGGCCTTAGCCATTTGTTTCATCTGGAGGAGGCCGTAGCCTTTTATGCATCATGGTCGTAGCCTTTCATTCATTATGGCCGTAGCCTTTCCTACATTATGGTCGTAGCCCTTTAGTCATTGGAGATGGCTGTAGCCTTTCATACATTATGGTCGTAGCCCTTCATCCATTGGAGATGGTCGTAGCCTTTCATACATTATGGCCGTAGCCCTTCATTCATTGGAGATGGCTGTAGCCTTTCATACATTATGGCCGTAGCCCTAGTCCCTGTGATGTGCTATTCGTGCTAGATGGTACGCTTGGTGCATCAGAATAATTTTGCAAGCGATTTCGGACATCTCCTTCATTGCCTCATAAAAAACTTTTCCGGGAAAACCCAACTGGGACAAAACCCGGCAGAGGGAAAAAGAGTACGGCTTGGGGGATGTCTCTAAGAAGTGGAAACGCTTGAGGTGTGAGATATTCCAGTTGTTTTGGAGTATCTTTCCATCCATGTTCTCCAGCTTGATGGAGCCCTTGTCTGCTGCTGCGATGATTTTGTATGGCCCGTCCCAATTGGTGCCCAACTTACCCTCGTTGGGATCCTTGGATGCCAGTGTTTTGGCTTTTAGCACGTAATCGCCTGTCTTGAATGGATGAATTTTTGTCCTTTTGTTGTAGTATCTCTCGACCTACTGTTTCTACTCCACTAGCCTGATGTGGGCCATTTCTCTTCTTTATTTGGCCTCGTCCAAGTCCTGTAGTTGGCTTGTGTCGTTCTTATCTCCGCTTATGTGTGAGTATCTGAGACTCGATTTGCCGACTTCAACTGGTATGACGGCATCGGTTCCGTAGACTAATGAGTAGGGAGTTTCTCATGTGGAGGATTTGGGGGTGGTTCTGTGTGCCCATAATACTTCTGGTAACAGCTCAGGCCACAATCCCTTAGCGTCTTTAAGTTTCTTCTTCAGGATGTTTAATATAGTCCTGTTGGATTATTCCGCTTGGCTGTTGGCGACTGGGTGATATGGCGTTGAGAGTATTCTTTTGATGTGCCATTTGTCAAAAAAGCTGGTTGTCTTTTGTCTTATGAACTGTCGTCCGTTGTTGCACGTTATTTCCTTGGGGATACCGAAGCGGCATATGATGTTCTTCCAGATGAAGGCCATGACTTCTTGCTCGCGGATTTGGGCATAGGCGCCTGCTTCTACCCATTTAGAAAAATAGTTAGTTAAAACTAACAAAAAGCGTACCTTTCCTCGTCCGGGAGGTAGCGGTCCGACTATATCCATCCCCCATTTGATAAATAGCCATGGGGAAGTGATCGAGTGGAGGGTTTCCCCCGGCTGATGTATCATGGGAGCGAACCTTTGGCATTTTTCGCATCGTCGGACGTAGTCTGCCGTGTCTTTTTTCATGGTGGGCCAATAGTAACCGGCCTGTATCAGGCACCGCACGAGTGCTCTACTTCTTGTATGGGCCCCGCAATGACCCTCCTGGACCTCTTCCAGTACCAGAGTCGTCTGGTTGGGCCCAGGCATTTGGCCAGGGGTCCTCCAAAAGTTCTTTTGTAGAGATTGCCGTTCATCAGGCAGTATCTAGCTGCTTGTGTGCGAATCTTCCTGGCCTTTTGTTTGTCGTGCGGTAGGTGCCCTTCCTGCAAGTATGATAGGAACTGGTTGCGCCAGTCCCAAGTTAGTTGTAGAGAGAATACCTCGTTGTGATCGATGGCGGAATGCATGAGGGTGACGGTGCTTTGTTTGCTCAAGTTAGTGGCCGCTGCGGCCAGTTTGGCCAATCCATCGGCTTCGGTACCTTACGTACTTGGTCGAAGCGACACTCGTCGAATTGGGCCATCAATTTACAGACCTTGGCTTGATATTTTTGTAATTTTTGCTCCTTGATCTGGTAGGCCCCGGTGACTTGATTTATCACAAGTTGTGAGTCGTAACGCAATATAAGTTGGCGGGCCCCGTATCTGGCGGCTAATTTCAAACCTGCAACAACAGCTTCGTACTCTGCTTCATTGTCAGTCATCTTGGGGCATCGTATGGACTGGAGAATGACCTCGCCCATGGGGACTTCAAGAACGAGTCCCAGTCTCGATCCCGAGGCGTTTGCGGCCCCATCGGTGTGGAGTATCCAGGGGTCCATGTTAGGGGCCGTTCGTAGGGTCTCCTTCTCAGCCTCAGGCGAGATGCCGGCGCTGAAGTCGGCGAGGACTTGCGATTTGATGGCCGTTCTGGGATATAGGTGATATCATGCTCGCTGAGTTCTATAGCCCATCTGGCGAGACGGTCCGATAGTTCGAGCTTGTGTAGGATGTTTTTTAGAGGGAAGATGGTTACTACCCGGATGGGGTGGCATTGGAAGTAAGGTCTCAGCTTTCGGGAAGCCGTGACTAATGCCAATGCCAGCTTCTCGAGGTGTGGGTACCGAGTTTTGGTATCCACTAGAGTCTTACTAATGTAGTAGATAGGTGATTGCGTACCTTTTTGTTCGCGGACGAGCACTGCGCTGACCGCAACCTTGGAGACATCCAGATATATTAGTAAGGGCTCGTTTGGTTCCGCCTTTGCCAACAGTGGCGGGGATGTCAGGTACATTTTCAATTCTTGGAGGGCCTTAACGCATTCGTCACTCTAGTGGAAGCCATTATCCTTTCTCAACACATTGAAGAATTTGTGGCACATGTCTGATAATCGGGAGTGAAGCGAGAGAGGGCGGCTATTCGGCCTGTCAATTTCTGAACCTGTTTCTTGCTGGTAAGTGCTTCGGGTATCGAGGCAATCGCCTTGATCTGGTCAGGGTTGACCTCGATCTCTCTTTGTGATACAAGGAAACCGAGGAATTTCCCAAATGCCATTCCAAAAGCGCATTTTTCGGGGTTTAGCTTATCCCCTAACTATTCAATATTTCGAAGGCCTCTCGCAGGTGATCGATATAATCCTTTTTTTGCCGATTTAACTAGCATGTCATCGATATAAACCTCCATGGTCTTCCCGAGTTGTTTATTGAACATTTTAGTGACCAACCTTTGGTAAGTGGCCCCCGCATTCTTCAGCCCAAATGGCATCACCCTGTAGCAGTAGGTACCTTGGTGGGTGATGAAGGTGGTTTTCTCCTGATCCTCCTCGGCCATCAGAATTTGGTTATAGCCGGAATAGGCATCCAAGAAGCTTAATATCTCGTGCCCGCTGTGGCGTCGATCAGCTGATCGATGTGGGGCAGGGGGTAAGAGTCTTTAGGGCAGGCCTCATTTAGGTTGGTGAACTCCACGCACATCCTCCATTTTTCGCTTTTCTTCTTGACCATTACCACGTTGGCGATCCATTGCGGTTGTTTGACTCTCTGACGGAACCGTTGGCTAGTAACTTGTCTACCTCCTCCCGGACCGCCTCGTTAATGGCGGCATTGAATTTTCTCTTGCCTTATTTTACTGGCGGGTGTAATGGATCCACGTTGAGCCGGTGCGTGGCGATATCTGGCGAGATCCCTGGCATGTCTGCATGGGAAAAAGCAAATGTATCTGCATGTTTAGTCAAGAATTCATGGTACTTACCCGGGTTTACGAGCCCGTGACCGATGTAGGACTTCTTCTCAGGGTAGTTCTGGTATAGCTGAACTGGGTCGAGCTCCTCGACCGTAGCATTGCAGGCTTCTATGAAGTCTGGATCCTTTATGGCGTCGGCTGTCGGGTCTACTTGGGTCCCCGACATGGTTGATTGCTATGCCTTCGCACTTTCCCCGCTTAGTTGTCTGGTGTGAGCGCAATCTTAAGTTATTTTGTAACACTCTTGCACTGTGCGCGGCTCCCCTTTGATGCTGAATATTCCCCATGAGGTAGGGAATTTGATTACTTGGTACAGGCTTGACGGGACCGCTCGCATGGCGTGTATCCACGGGCATCCAATGATGACGTTGTAGGCCGTCTCCTGGTTCATCATATGGAAGGTTGTTTATAGGGTGACGTCTCCCGCAAGGACAGACAGGGTCACTTCTCCTGATGTACGCTCCACTACATTGTTTAAACCAGTTAGAGTTATGCACCTGGGGGTAATTCTATCCTCGAGTCCCATCCGTGCGAGGACTCTCGGATGAATGATTCAGGCGTCGCTTCCGTCATCGATCATGACTCTCCTGACATCGGTATCAATGATACGCAGGGTAATAACTATAGCATCATAGTGAGGGAAACACAAACCGTCGGCGTCAGACTTATCGAAGGTGATACTCCCTTCGAGGTCATCGTACCGTTCGTGGGAGATGGTCATCTTTAGTCGATGGGTGTTGGTGAATTTGACGTGGTTGATGGTGGCGTCATCCCCCTCTCCGACGATCATGTTTACCGTACGCATCGGAGAGGGCGGCTTTGGGGTCCCCTGGAGTGCTCCCATCCGCGGCCAAAATTAGCTTTCCCTTTGTCGCTGAGCAGTTCCTTCAGGTATCCCTGGTTGAGCATTCTAACGACTTCATGTCGTAGGCCGATACTGTCTTCAGTCCGATGTCCTCGTTCCTGATGGAACTCGCACAGGATGTTGGATTTCCTCGTGGCTGGGTCTGACTTCATCTTTTAGGGCCACTGCACCTTAGTGCCGAGCTTCTCCAGTGCGTACACCACTTCTAAGGGTGAAACACAAAAGTTATGTGAAGAAAGTAGAGGGGGCATACCTCGTCATTTCTTAGCGGGGTGACGTGACGCTGCACGACATCCGTATGGAGCGGGGGCTGAAATGATGACCTTGCGTAGGGTTGGTGTCGTTCCTTGCTGAGGCGAGGGGGGAGTTCCTGGCGTCCCTCAGTCGATCTCTCCTTGCGTCCGGGTTCATGGCCGCCAGCCGTCGGGTTGGCCCGTTAAGATCCTCTTCATCTACCCGCACCTCGGCGTAGTAAGCATTGTGGATCTCGTCCCAAGTGGTGGGAGGGTACTTCATGAGCCGGCTCAGCAGCTTCTTGGTAGACTTGGAGCCATCTCTGCTGAGCCCGTTCTGGAAGGCCGCTACCGCCATTCCTTCCGACACATTTGGCAGGCTCATTCTTACCCTGTTGAACTTAGCGAGGAAGTCCCAGAGGCTTTCGCCTGTGGTCTGTCTGACGGCGAATATATCATTCACCCTCGCTTCTGCATTCTTAGCACCAACGTGCGCGGTGAAAAACTTATCAGCCATTTCCTCGAAGGTCGAGATCGCCTTGGCGGGCAGTTGAGAGTACCAGGTTAGCGCTCCTCCGATCAACGTTTCGCCGAACTTCTTCAGCAGCACTGAAGGTACCTGTTCTTTAGATGAGTCGTTACCTTTTACTGCGATGATGTAGTGGATAAAATGATCATCGGGGTCGGTGGTTCCGTCAAACACCTTCAGGTATGAGGGCATCTTGAAGGTTTTCGGGATGGTGTAGGGTGCCGCTTCTTTGGAGTAAGGTTGTTCCACGAACCTTCCTACATCCCGCTTGGGTAGTAGTTTAGGCGCCCTGGGAATCTTATCAACCCTGTCTTGGTGCTCCTTCATGTGGTCGCGGAGGACCTAGTTTTCGCCCTCCATCTTCTTCATTTTTCTGAGGATGGAGGCCAGTGTGTCATTGTGCGTCTGCGTCTCGATAAGTTGGCCGTTGGTTCGTGTTTCTTCCTGTTCGTCTGTCGCGGTGATGTTGCTGGTAGACGGAGCGGCGTTTTCGCCACCCTGCGGTGGTTTTTCCACCAAGCTGCTCAAGGTGCTAGTCAGCCATTCCTCCAGTAGCCTTCTGACCGCTGGAGGTGCCTCTTTTGGATTGGAGTCCCTCTCCTGAGGGGTGGGGAAGGTTTCTGCTTCCGGCGCAACAAAGGGAGTAACGTTGATGGTTGTGCTTTCCCCAGCCTTGTTCATGGCACTCAGGAGGTTTGTGGTAACTTCTGCCACAACCTTGGGTCGCGTGTTACTTTCAGCCATCCCGAAACTTTTTCCGATGATCGAATCTTGCGAATATATACTACGAGTTTGATTCTCGAAATTCCCACAGGCGGCGCCAAATTATTTTACTCAAAAGTTGTTTGAATACTTTTGAACAAATCAATCAATATAAATAAAGGGACAATCAGAATCAATGGTAATATATATATTGAAGATTGATCGTCGGGTTAGTATATATTGATTATCCTTATAAGAGGATAATAAAATTCAATCAAGTATCAAGAACAAATGAGCAGTACAAATGTTGATAATAGAGAGAAGAGTGATATAGAGAGAGAGAAAGTTGTATTAAAAAATGATCGATCCCTACAAATGGGGGGAGACCCTTCTTTATATAGGGAAGAGGTCCCCTCGCCCAACTATTACATCGCTGCTAAGATATTACAAGTATAACGAAAATATAAAAAGGGAGAGGTTGGGGACGTCCACCAAGACAGGTCTGTCGGCTCGACATTTTAAGGGCGGGGCTGTATCCCTCATGGCGTACGGCCATAAGGGTGAACGTCCCCGAATATCGTCGTCCTCATGAGGAGGCGTCCCTGTCCCTCACTTCATCCAGACCGACCACGTGTATATACAAACCAGTCACATTTTACGTCCAATTTATCCTCATACACTCCTAATTAATATAACACATTTAAATATTTAAATGTTGTAGCCACTTTTTCCTTTCTTTCAAGTTCATGGGTACAGGCATTTAGCAGTTCACTGTCAATCATTTTGTGTATCATTTGAGGCTAGGGACCACGAAATTTCTTGTATAATAAAAAAAAAGATGAAAATAAAAATAAGGAAAAGACAATCATGTGGACTTTACCACTCCCTTCGATAATGGACCTAAGTAGAATAAAAAAATATTGGTATTAAAATAATTAAAAAAAAACATAGGAGTTAATCCCAAACCTACGGCTATAAAAGGGGTAATGGAATCAATTGAATCTTACCATAGTCTTGGATACCTTTTCTATCTCCTCATATATATCTCCAATTCCTCTGCAACCCACTGAAACACACACACACACACACAAAAAAAAGTCTAGTAAAAAATGGCACTTCCTGAAACACAACAAGATACTAAAACTCTCCCAGATGCTTGGGATTACAAAGGTCGACTAGCTGTTCGATCCTCGTCCGGCGGTTGGTCCAGCGCCGCCATGATTTTAGGTACCTTTCTCTTTTTTTTTTTCTCTTTTCTTTAGGACGGATTCAGTGAGTTCATTATAATCGAACTATTGGTATAGCCTCGAAAAATGTACACGTACTATGAAAAATATACACCGATATAATAAGATCACCTTCATTCTGACATCACTGACTCTTGATTTTTTTTCTATTTTTGAAAAAAAATTACTATAGGGATTGAGGCGGTGGAGAGGCTGACGACGTTAGGTATTGCTGTAAATTTGGTGACATACTTGACTGGAACCATGCATTTAGGAAATGCTAATTCGGCCAACAACGTTACTAATTTTCTTGGAACTTCATTTATGCTAACTTTGCTTGGTGGTTTCGTAGCAGACACTTTTCTTGGACGGTTCGTGAACCTTTTATATACCTTAAACTTTGGAAATTCATATACTAAAATTTATCTGTCACTAATTAACATCTTTATTCTTTACTTTAATTATTTCAGGTATCTTACAATTGGTATCTTTACCACTATTCAAGCCATGGTACGTTCCATTTTTTACATCTTAATTGATTGGATTGGCTAATAAAGAAATATATCTTTCTTTTCTGAAGTGACTTCACTCACCTTTTTGAGTGCCATCATTTTGGAGTTAGGACTAATTAATCATATATGGTGATTCTTTTTCTTACGTGAGATTGATGCATGTAAAATGATTTTAATTATTTTAATAAACACCATGTTTAGATTGCATTAAAACCTGTCATATTATAGATTTTGTGAAGAGGAAAATCGAATAAGGGAATTAAGATGGAGAAAACATTAATGACACTTGGTTTAATCAACTTTATTTATGAAGAATGAATTGGATGGACGTTGAAAGATCAATTATTATGAAATAAGAAAGTGGAAAGAAAAGGAAGAGGAAAAAATACATATTACCTCCACTAGTTGAATCTTTTAAAAGAGAAAGATTCTATTTATCATTTCTCTTTCTTCAAATAGAGTTTATACCTGATATACTAATTATAGTTCATAGAATTTTTATATTATAAACTTAATTTATAACAAATAACTCTTCATAACTTAAAATTAGTATTAACCTATTATAACTGATAAAATTATACAAATTTATTTTTTACGCTGTCAGGTATATGACTTAAATCAATACTTATTGATTTTCTTGTTATTTATGATAAATAGGGTGTTACTATATTGACCATCTCCACCATAATCCCAAGCCTACGACCACCAAAGTGTTCCCCAGGGAGCTCAACATGCATTCCAGCAAGTTCCAAACAACTCATGGTTCTATACATAGCACTATACATGACGGCGCTCGGCACCGGCGGCCTAAAATCCAGCGTCTCCGGCTTCGGTTCCGACCAGTTCGACGAAACCGACAAGAAAGAAAGAGGACAGATGATAAAATTCTTCAACTGGTTCTTTTTCTTCATTAACGTGGGATCACTTGGTGCAGTGACAATATTAGTGTATATTCAAGATAATTTGGGAAGAGAATATGGTTATGGAATATGTGCTTGTGCTATTGTTATTGGTTTGGTCATATTCTTATCGGGCACAAGAAAATATCGTTTCAAGAAACTTATGGGAAGTCCATTGACACAAATTGCTTCAGTTTTTGTGGCTGCTTGGAACAAAAGACATATGGATTTGCCTTCTGATTCTTCTCTTCTATATAATATTGATGATATTCCTGGGGATGGAAATAAAAAAGCTAAGCAGAGATTGCCTCACAGCAAGGAATTCCGGTGAGTTTTTTCTTTCACTAATATTGTCATCTAGTTCTTCACTTTTTTTCCTTTTATTTTGTTATGTAGATTTCCTTTTTGAGACTGAAATAATTTTTGTTTCTTGTTTTTTTTAATAGTATGAAAAGCAACTTTTTATTTCTTCTTGACAACCAAATTATTACTCCTATATCAACCTCTTGTAGGCTAATTATAAATATATTAAAAAGAATATACTTTAAATTTCTAGAGAATAATTTGAGTTCTAATAACAAATAGTTTATCAAGTTCCAAATACTATCTTAAATTCTTCTATTGACTCCGATTTCATGCATTATTAGAAAGTGAAATGATACTTTTAAACCATGTGCCATGTCCTCTCTAGATCATGCTAAGAATTGAAAATGAAGTTTTTATGTGTAAGTTATCATTCATGGTTGGCTTGATTATTTCCTTGCATTATTTGAAATGTTTTGAAATTGTCCCCCTGGTAGGCCAAATATATGATAGCTAACCATCAACCAATTAATCAGCATTGATCTCCAATCAAACCCAAAATTATTTTCATTTTGTCGAAATATATTTTTGGATATATGCACAACCAAGCTATATAAGATTCTGAACATTTTGCAAGTTGACTTGACCCCTTAATCCAAGGGTTAAGTCGACTATATGTCAGAAATAATTTTTTTATCTTTTTTAGGTAAAAATAAAATCTACGTGTATATTATCCTTCTCAAATCTCAATTATAGAATTATACTAAATTTGTTGTTATTGTTGTGACTTCGAAACGCTTTTAATATAAACTGACCTAAACCCTCCCCTACCCAAGGAATTTGGAATAGACCCTCTTTAACTTTTAACTAATCTTTTTTAATATTTGATAGTAGACCTTGCCGACTTAATGCCTATACATACAGAGTGTGGTAGCTATATTTATAATAACAAAATCATACAAACACAAGCGCACTTCTAATAGTACCTCATATATATATATATATATATATATGCTTCTCTAATTTTTTTTTTCGCCTTTTTAAATAATATTTTGCTTACAAATCAAAAGGTTGTAATCATACACCTTTTTTAATAATTAAATAGTTAGTAACAAAAAGAGGTAAATAATACTGTCACTAACTTTTCATTGATAACGACTTGACCTCACAATAAATTTTGAAAACTACCACAAGTTTTTTCTTAAACAAAAAAATGAAAAATATACCTCACTTCTATTATGATCACATGATTCCTAATTCTTGTACCAATTTGTTCAATACAAGTTGTCTTAGAAAAAAAAATGAATTTGCTCAATTATATTGTTGGGGGAGGAATGGAGTGGGGGGTGAGGAGTAGAAAATATCAACAGAAAGGGATAAACTTCGAAACTTTTCAAGGCTGTTTAAGTCACTGCGTCTAGAGCCCCTTTTGTAGTAGAAACTAGAAAGATAACGTCATCTGTCAGATAAAATTACATAAAGTAGTATAGTATTTTTTTCATCAAAAAGAAATAAATGTTTGTACTATACTTTAGATGAAGATGCAGTGTACACTTGGTCTTTTGAAGAATCAAAAAGGAAACCAAGATCACGAGACCATCTTAGCCAGTCTGTCACCTAATCGATCTTCACGCCCCTTGCCTTGTGCCCATACAACTTGTCAAGTTTTAAATCAAGAAAAATATATATAAATAAAAACAAGTGGTGGAGGATAATAATAGAATTAGCTTCGTGCTTCTTTTTTTTTTTTTTTTCATTTTCTAACATGAAAATTTATTAACAATAATGTTCGCAATGAAAGACAAATGCATCATTAAATTCCAATTATATTGTGGGCCAAGATTTTGACCATAGATTTTGTTTTGATTCTGCAGTTTCTTGGACAAGGCAGCCATTAAAGTATACGACCCTGAATCCGCTGGAATTACCGTGGTAAATAAATGGAATTTATCAACTTTAACCGACGTTGAGGAAGTAAAATTGGTAGTCCGAATGTTACCAACATGGGCCACGACCATTATGTTTTGGACTGTCTATGCTCAAATGACAACATTTTCAGTGTCACAAGCTACAACCATGGACCGTCACATCGGAAATTTCGAAATTCCTCCGGCCTCATTGACACTTTTCTTCGTCGGAAGTATACTCTTAACGTGCATATTTTACGACCGTGCCGTCGTGCCGGTTTGTCGACGTGTCCTCAACAATCCTCACGGTACAACCCCGTTGCAACGTATTGCAGTTGGTTTAATCCTTTCAATTATAGCCATGGTTGCTGCTGCTTTAACTGAAGTGAAGAGATTGAACGTTGCTCATTTGCATGGATTGACCAAAGATGCTAATGCAATTGTCCCCTTGAGTGTTTTTTGGTTAGTTCCACAATTCTTGCTAGTAGGGGCAGGTGAGGCATTTACTTATATTGGACAACTTGATTTCTTTCTAAGGGAATGTCCTAAAGGAATGAAGACAATGAGCACAGGGTTATTCTTGAGTACACTTTCATTAGGGTTTTTCTTTAGTTCTATTTTGGTGACTATAGTGCATAAGGTGACGGTGAAAAACCCATGGTTAGCTGATAATTTAAACCAAGGAAGGCTCTATGATTTCTATTGGCTATTGGCAACGTTGAGTGTGTTGAATTTGATGATTTTCTTGTTTATTTCAAGACGGTATGTGTACAAGGAAAAGAGACTTGCTGAGTGTGGGATTGAAATGGAGGATTCAGAGCCAGCTTGCCACTAAATTACACAAGGCAACTATGTTCTTGAAAGCAAATTAGGTTTTTATTTTTTTTTATTTTTTATTTTTTTTTTTAGTTTTGGGTTTTTCTCGTCTTTGCTTCTTTTTAACTTTATTGAAAAGGTTACGTGTGTATGGTAACCTAGATGTATATGTACAAGAAATGGGAAAGAGCCTAGTTAATGAAAAATTATAGAGCTCTTTCTCTTCCTTTCTCCCTTGTATGATCTGTAGAATAACCCAAATAATATAAATCAAATCTCAATGCAAGAGCCAGCTTCCCACAGAAAGCATATATCGTTTTCTTCTAATAATTCTTATTATTGTTTTCCTTCTTTTTTTCTCCTTATGTTTTACTTTTCCTGTGTTTGCATAACTATTAGATAGATCAGTGATAATCAAACTATTCAACGTTTTAGTGTGTTGGTCTTTGATTTATTTTGTTAGGTGTAAAAGTAATAACAAAAAAGTTAGATCTTGGAAACTATACAGAACTTAAATTTAGGAGAAACATTATAGATTCTCAAGTAAGAACTTAAATTTAGGAGAAACATTAAAGATTCTCAAGTAGTAATTTGTATGATTGATTTGTATGATTAATTTGCTCTGATTCTAATTTGCACGAGCGGTACGCGAAATGTCACATGGCATTTTGGCTAATCAAGAAGATGCAATAATATGGAACATGAATTTCTAAGGCCAAAAGGTGGAACAAAAAAATACAACCTTTGTTATAACAAGTGATTAATTTGTCTTTTTTATTTTGATTCAAAACAAGTGTATATTTATATAATTCATAAAAATTCAATTTATTTTTTCAAAATTACTCTTACGTACGTATTCCTAAAATATTTTTTATTTCTCACATTAAATTTTGTTGTAATAGTATTTATTAAGGATAGTTTAGTCACTTTAATTATTTTTATCTAAAATTTAGTATTTTCTTAATGTGTGTGCCCGACAAATTAATCACTTATTGTGCACGAGTAATAATATACTAGAGTTTTATGGTGTCCCTTCTCTATTAAATTACCTTAGAATCATTTCGAGTTCCCACATGATTCACGTGCCCTTATTTTCCACCCATAGTTTTTCTTTGTGTGCTTTGTTCTATCGAATATCGATTGGCACATAACCAACTATAGCTTAAATCATTCAGAAGTAATCCAAAAGACAAAAGAAAAACATAGCAAGTAATCTTTATATCCCAAATAGTGATTCAAAAGAAATGTCTAATCAAAGTACTTAAAGCGACCACTACTAGAAATTCGGTAATTAGCAACTAAAATTGGTCGGCCGAAAAAAACAATCAAAGTTGGTCGGGAAAGGGAAGACAAATATTTTATAGTTATTTTAAATAAATTACCGAACAAAATTAGGCGGTAAAATGGTCAACAAGTTAACCGAGCTGGTCAGACTTGTTTAATCAAAGAAAATTTTATATCACCGACCAACTTTGATCGGTAATGTGGGACCCAGTTATAAAATTTTAATAGTTATATTATTATTTAAAATATTTTATAAAATATAAATAAATCTTATTTAAAATAACCGATCAAAGTTGATCGGTTAATACAGGGGAATCGTTTACCGACCAACTTTGGTCGCTATACTTTAATTTCTGAAAAATAATCAACCAAAGTTGTTCGGTTTTTAGGTCAACATGGGCCAAAATATAAAATCACTTTTATATTTACTATCTAAATAATATAAATGTAATCCATTAATACCTTTGTAATACAAGGTATGAATACTAACATATATTATAACATGCTATATATGTAGTTAAAGTAGTACAACGAAGCTGTGACGACACGACCCGTCGTCACGAGAGTTACCGCTACATTTTCCCCTTATTATGTTGTTTCATATTTCTATATCTGTATTAGAGTCTATCGGGTGAACTTAGATTGAATTTGGTTAAAAATAAGGCATATAACCTTTTAGAATGAAGCTTGTTTTAGAAAAGTCAACCTGAAGTTGACTATGTGGTTAGAGGTCTCGGATGTGAACTCTGGTGGTTCAGTTAGCTTCGGAAGGTGATTTGTGACTTAGAGGAGCGATTGAAATTGAATTTAGAGGTTCGATGTAGAAATAGGCTTGAATTGGCTAAGTTGGAATTTTGGCGTAAGCCAGTCGATAGGTGAGATTTTGATCCGGGTGTCGGAATGGAATTTCGATAGTTGCAGTAGCTTCACTAGGTGAATTTGGATATGTCCGCAAATTTTCAGGCCATTCGGACATCGTTTGGTCGGATTTTTGATTGGATGTAGGTTTCAGAAGTTCTAAGGAAAGTTAGGCTAGAATCCGAGGTAATTTGGTGATTTTTGTGTTTGAGGGCATAATTTTTATGATTGGAACAAGTTTGTGTGGTGATTTAGAGTGGGTTAAAATTTTTGATTGAGGTCCCGGGGGCCTCGGGGTGACTTCGGGTGGTCAAACGAGGGAAAAAAGGAATTGAGGTCTACCGGTTTTGTGTTGCGGCGGTTTTTTCCAATTCTGCAGAAGGGAGACCGCAGATGCGGCTCCGTAGAAGCGGGATATCATCCGCAGGTGCAAAAATTGGGCAGCTCAGCAAGGTCCACAGAATTGGACATTTATTCGCAAAGGCGAGCCCGCAGAAGCGGGAAGGTGATCGCATAAGAGAAAAAGGTCGGCTTGGGAGGTTCCGCAGAAGCGGAACATTTTCCGCGTAGGCGAGGTCGTAGGAGCGGAATTATAACCACAGAAGCGGTCAGCTGGTTGTGGAAGTGAAGCCGCTGAAGCGGCTAATGGGCCGCAGAAGCGAAAGATGTCAGAGGGTTAAGGTATCAGCTTATTCGAAATTTCAGTAGTATTAAAATATGGGGCTTCGAACTAAGAGAAGAAGTAGGTGATTTTGAAGAGGAAATTGTGGAGTATCATCAGGTAAGGACTCTTGGACCCAAATTATGTTATTATATTGATAAAATATGGAGGAATTAAGGTGTAAAAATGAAGGATTTTGCTTGAAGCCTAAGAAATAGTAAATTGATAATTTGAAGTAGCAAATGGACTGCGATTTTGATAAATTTTATATGTATGTCTAACCGCAATGCTTGTCTGGCCTCTCCAGCCAAATTGAGAAATTCTGAGAGAAATTCATCCTTCGTTCTATCTTTTTTTTTTCTGAAAGGCGGGTCTTCCTAGTGGGCTCGTCGCCACTAGGCAGTCATCTTTGATCCTGATCGGCCGACCTTTCCGATCCCGAAACAAAGAGAGTTCGGCTCTCTTTTTTCGCTTATTCAGATGAATAAATTCCGTGAAGACGACGAGAGATGGACTCATGGCGAGACGAGGATTCTGAAAATGTGAATTTCATAATTTTTCGAGAAGCAGTCCCGGAACTCGGCTTTTGACAACTTCGTATTTTTGGGTGTAATTCGAGTTATTTCGATTGGGTTATGTTCCTTTAGCCTATTTTGATGTATTCCCATTGGTTTTGATCAGATTCGGTACCCGTGGAGGTTGATTCGCATGGCAAAGGCATTGCAAACTAGTTTTTGAGCCGGTTCGAGGTGAGTAATGGGTGTGGATGATGACCTGAGGGTTTGAAATCCTGGTATATCACTATGTGATGCTGTATTGAGGTGAGACACGTACTCTACTATGAGTGCGGGATTAATTGTGATTGGGGACTATGGCTTAGTCCGACTGTGTAGCATTACATTGTGTTGTTGGCTATAAATGAGCCGGTAAACCTCCTACTTGGATGGTTATAGATATATATTTGGGCTGTGAGCTAGTTATTTGGATCCCATGAGGATTGTTAGCATTGCTTCTATGACTATAGCATGTTATTATGATATCAGTCTTGAGCTAAGAACTATTTAAAAATTATTTTTCTAACTCTGAGATTTCTGAACACTGATTTCTATTATTAGTGTTAAACGGATTTCAAAATGATAATTAACCGTGCCTGTGAGGCTTGCATTGCATGTAGGCTGGTAGTGGATCGGATTGCACGCCGCGTCATATCACTGATATTGCGCTTGGGCTGTAGGATCCCCTCCGGAGTCTGAACCCCCACACTGAGCGCGGGTACCCAAATGGATCGGTCTACGCGCTACGCTGTAATGGTCATGTTCATTCATCTGCATTGCATTTAGACATATCTGTTGTATTGCTTTAGCTGTTAATGCTTTCTCTGAGATTTATACTGTTAAAAATGATAAAAGAGGTATTATATAGCTTTGTTGTGTGGTCTATTGGGTATTCTTACCTTCAATGTCTTTATCCGTGCTTATTACCACTTAGTTGTAAGTACTCACTCTACTCCCTCCACCTTGTGTGCAGATCCAGGTACATCACAGCAGGGTTGACATCCCTGCTGCTTCGTAGATCATATACGGACTATCGAGGTAGCTGTTTGGCGTCGGCAGGACCCGACTTTCCTTGTTATCCCTTTTCTTTGACTTTTCCGTATTTGTCAGATACATTATGTATTCAGTACTATTGCTATACTCTTGGTAGAGGCTCTTGACTTATGACCCCAGATTCTGTGGGAAGTGTCATATTGTTATCGGGATATTTTCGCAATCTATGCTAAATTTCGTATTTCTCTTATCATTGTTAATGCTTTTAAAGAAAAGTGAGAGCTGGTAGCTCAATATTGTGTAAGGTTGTTTAGGCTGGCCTAGCAATGTGCTGGGTACCATCACGATCGGGTTTTGGGGTCGTGGCAAGTTGGTATCAGAGCCTAGGTTACTAAATTTCATGTGTCTTGAGCCGGTTAGTAGTGTATCGCGGATCGGTACGGAGACGTCTGTATTTATCCTCGGGAGGCTGCAGACCTTTTAGGAAACACTTCATATTCTTGAACTATATCGTGCGGTTTTGTTGTTCCGAGAACTGAACTTCTGTATTCTATTCTCTCGTAGATGGCGAGGACTCGTGCTACAGGACGAGGTGGACGACCACCATTGCCACCAGCTAGAGGCCGTGGTTGCGGCCATGGTCGTGGTCTTGGTAGAGCGGCATGGGCAGTGCCAGTAGACCCACCTGTTGCCCTTATTTAGGACAACCCCCAGTGGTTGAGGCTCCAGCAGCACCCGCTCAGGCACCGACAGTGCCTATTGTTTTTCTTGGCCTTTAGAAGGCATTGGCGTAGATATTATCTGTTTGCACTAGGTTGGCTTGGGTAGTTTCAGCTACTAGTGCAGCAGCGACATCTCAGACCGGGGTGGACGTTAGACCCCCACAGCTCGCACACCAGAGTAGGTTGTGTAGGGACTTCAGACGCCAGACACAGTCCCAGCTCAGGTAGTTGCACCGGCTGTTCCAGTTGCGCCAGCCCAAGGCTATGTTGTTCCAGTGATGCCTGACAACGAGCAGTGTCCGTTAGAGAGATTTGGCAGACTTCAGCCACCTACATTTAGTGGTACTGAGGGCGAGGATGCCCAGGGATTCTCGGACAAGTGTTAGAGGATGCTACGTACAGCAGGGATTCTTGAGTCTAGTGGGGTTTCTTTTACTACATTCCAGTTTTCGGGGCCAGCATTCATATGGTGGGAGGCGTTCGAAAGGCGTAGGCCTGCAGAGGCTGCACCCTTTACTTGGCAGCAGTTTTCCACTCTCTTTTTAGATAAGTATTTGCCGCAGTGCCGCAGAGAGGAGTTGCGCCACTAGTTTGAGTGGCTAGTGCAGGGTGATATGACAGCGACTCAGTATGAGTTGAGGTATACTCAATTGGCCAAACATGCTATTTGGATGATCCCGACAGATCGGAAGAGGATCAGGAGGTTCATAGATGGCCTTAACTATTCCATTCATATCTTGATGACCAGGGAGAGAGTAGTGGCAGCGCCTTTTGAGGAGGTTGTGGATATTGTACGCCAAATTGAGGCGGATCACTCCCGAGCCCTCGAGGCTCCAAACCAAATATGTACACTGATTTAAAAGCATCATACGAACTTGCTCGAGCGATCAAATCGCTAAAATAACATCAAATTCAACGAATCAAACCCCAAGATCATCACTTTTCATTTCAAAGTTCAAAAACTTCAAATTTAGCTATTTAGGTCTGAAATATGTCAAACGACGTCCGTTTCCAACCAAACTTTACAAGAAGCGCTTAAACAATATTTATGACTTGTACCGGGCATCGGAACCAAAATACGAGGTCGATACCTATATTTTCTAACTCATTTTCATTTTTTTCTTAATAATTTCATAAGATAATTTAACCGAAAAAAACTTTTACCGGGGTTTTGGACCTCAGATTTCGACTCAGGGCACATGCCCGAGTCCTTTATTTTTCTACGAACCTTCCGGGACAGTCCGATCTCGGGTCCGGGTCCGTTTACCAAAAATGTTGACCAAAGTCAACTATAATCATATTAATATCAAAATTCTTTAAAGTTTTCACAAAATTCACATATTTCAACATAAAAAATTTTCGGCTACGCGCTCGGACTATGCATGCAAATCGAGGCAACATAAAATGAGATTTTCAAGGCCTCAGAAGCATGGCACAGATGAGGAAAATAGGTGATGACCCTTTGGGTCGTCACATTTATACTTTCCCCCAAGTCACAAAGGGCTTTTGCAAAGTCGACACTTCCAATGGTACATGTGGTAGTGAATGCACCGGGGTCCTTAAGTTTTGGAGCCATAAAATGTACAATTGCGCTCACTTGATGAGTCATGTTGATTTGTCTCACACTCCATTGACCTCTTTTTCTCAACCAAATCCTTCATGAACTTTGTGTACCCTGGTATTTGCTCGAGTGTCTCCACTAATGGCACATTGATAGTTAGACTCTTCATTATCTCAATGAATTTCATGAATTGGTTGTCACACTTTTGCTTGGCCAGCCGTTGAGGTTAAGGTGGAGGTGGCCTAGGCAATGGTGCTCTGTCCTTGGGGACAACTGACTCGGGCATGTCAATCACATGTTCCCTAGAAAAGTTCACGTCATCTTGAGTCTTACTCTCGGCCTCATCACCAATATCAATCTGTAAATTATTGGTCATATTTTCTTTAGTTCCATCATCAACAATAAAGGGCACATCATCGTTAGGAAACTCAACTTCGTCCTCTACAACTCGTGTACCTCTTGAGGCATGAACATCACCGCCTCTTCCACTTCTAGTGGTCACTACCATTACAAGGTTGTTGTTTCCACCTTTAGGATTCACTACCGTGTCACTTGGTAGCGCACCCTTGGGGTGAATGTTTATAGCTTGAGAAAGTTTCCCTAGTTGCACCTCTAAATTCCGAATAGCGGTGTTATGAGAAGATATTTGCGCCTTGGATTCTTGGCTTTTCTTCATCATTTGTTCAAACATGCTCTCAATTCTCCCCATATCACTCCCGGAAGAACTTGTTCCTTAAGAAGAAAAGAGGGGTGGGTTGTTTAGTTGTTAGTACATAGGACGCCTTTGAGAACCTTCCCCCTGATTACCTTGACCACCATTGTTATTCTACCCACCTTGACCATTGTTGTTGTTACAATTGTTGTTGTTGTTGTTACCATTCCAATTTCCTTGATTACTCGAATTGTTGTTCCCTAATTTCCACCTTGGTTGTTGTTATTGTTCCAATTACCACCTTGTTGATTTCCCCAATTTCCACCTTGGTAGTTGTTATTGTTCCAATTACCACCTTGTTGATTGCCCTAATTTCCTTGGGGTCGCCATTGTTGATTCCCTTCATTTCCTCTATTCCCATGGTGGTTATTAACGTGTTATACTTCCTCACTTTGATCATCATGGTATTCATTCGAATAACCACCAGCATCATCATAGTTGTCACAATTTTCTTGAGGTTGTTGCCCTCTTTGCCTCCTTTTCATCATATTCACTCCTTCCATGGCATTGACTTGGCGCAGTTTTTGGACTTGTTTCAATTGAGCTTTCGTCAATTGGTTCATTGTTGTTGTGATTTCAGCAATGGCTTGGCCGTCATCATGAATTTCCTTATGCAAATGTATGACATTAGGGTCACCTTGAGGAACATTTGCCCGGCTTTGCCATGCCGAAGAAGTATCGGACATTTCATCTAACACATCACTGGCTTTATTGTAAGGAAGCTTCATAAAATTTCCTCCCATCAATTGGTTCACAATAAATTAGTTGGTTGTGTTGATGCCCCTATAAAATGTTTGTTGAATCATCACATCAATCATATTATTGTTTGGAAACTCTTTAACCATAGTTCTAAATCTCTCCCATATTTCGTTCAAGGGTTCCGTTAGCTCTTGTTTGAAAGCCAAAATTTCTTCACGGAGTGCCGCCGTGTGACTTGGAGAAAAGAACTTGGCAATAAATGTGTCTGCCAATTCATCCCACATTGTGATAGAATGATTTGGAAGCCTTTCTAACCAGTCCAATGCTTTATCTCGAAGATAGAACGGGAAAGCCTTAATCTCAACGCATCCTCGGAAACGTTTGTTTGTTTACTCCCCCAGCGTGTATCGACAAACCCCTTTAAGTGCTTGTAAGCATTTTGGTCGAAGGCGCCCATAAAATACCCTCTTTGGTCGAGCAAAGTCAACATAATATTGGTGATTTGAAAATTTCCCGCCCGAATTCGGGGAGGAACTATGGCACTAGCATAACCCTGGTTTGGAAGGACTCTTGGAGCCACTCTTGGTGGTGGCAGAGGAGGGTCTGGGATTTGCTCATTCGGATTTGTATTGGAATTTCTATATCTACGTGGTACTTAAGGTACCAGAAGCTCATCTTGATCAATATCTTCAACCCCCCCTCCCATCCTCCTGCCAAAACATTGCCAAGAGGGTCATTTCTGTTGAAATCCATTTGTATCTGACAGATCGACACAAACAAAATTAGTAAACAAGAAAGAAAGAGAAGCAAAACACAAAACTAGATACACAAATAGTCAACACCATAAGCTCCCTGACAACGGTGCCAAGAAGTGGTCGTTGCCAACTCAATGCTACACGAATGTAGGGAGAGCGGGTCACTACAGCTTTTACCCGAATGTGGTTCAGGATCGAATTTCCACAGGGAGCTTGGAGTAGAGTTGTATTGTTTGTTTAGCCTAGAATTGTGTTTGTACTTCTAATTGCACTCCTAACATTTTTGGGATTTTTATATTTAAAACTACTATTGTAATGTAAGGATTAAAGATAAATTATGCTAAGGAAATATTGCTAGGTTAATAAATTATGCTAAGAAAATATTGCTAGGTTGTAATTAATAGGGAAAAAGGCACTAGGGTCATGGCAACACCTAGGTGGTTAACTAACGGATAGAAACTACTAAGTAGAGATTGACATATTTGGGATTTATGCTATAATCATTACACAATTGTACCCACTCTCACACCTCTCAGTAGAGAAAGTGATTTTGCCGAATTGACTCTCTCGAGACCAATGGGGTAGACCAATTAGACCAAATAACTAGGGTTCAAGTAGTGTATTTACTCTCTCGAGGTTCAACCCGTTAATTAGGACTACCATTTCTCATGGGTCCATCCTAATTCTTTGTTGGGTCAATTTCGGGTCATAGATTATCTTTCTCAAGAAGAGTCAAATCCAGTAAGCTAGAATCAATGTTTGCAACCACTAATCCTTAATTATATCTAATGGTAGGCGTACCACCCGCTCCCATTTACAAACCAACAAATAAAGAATCACATATAATCCCAGCAAGGGAATAAGAGCAATATAATAACATCCCTAGTATTTTAATAATATCCCGGCAAGGGAACAATAATATCAAAATAATATCCCGGCAAGGGAACAATAATATTTTATTAATATCCCGGCAAGGGAACAATAATATCAACACAATAATATCATGGCAAGGGAACAATAATATCAAAACAATAATAATATATGAAGCACAATAAACTACAACGGAGTCATAACAATTATAATACAAGACTCACAGGCATACTTGACACCAATATATAGATATTCATCATCATACTTATACTTCGTACTCCATAATTAATATGTAACAAAAAAGATACAACTCCTAATCCTTCAAGATAAGGATAGACCAAACACTTACCTCGCTTTGCAACCAATTCAAAATCTCCAATAAGCCTTTGCCTCGTGAATTCGTCCTGAAGTTTTAAATCTAGTCATAATAATTCAATATACTCAATATAAATCGTACGAATTAATTTCATATGAAAGTACTAATTTTCCAACAAAAATCCGAAATTTAACTCAAACTCGCCCATGGGGCCCACTTCTCGAAATCCGACAAAACTCACAAAATCCGACAACCCATTCAACCACGAGTCTAACCATACCAATTTTATCAAAATTCGACATCAACTTGACCCTCAAATCTTCAAATTAAACCAAAAGGGTTTTCAAGATTTTACCGACTTAAATCACCAATTAAATGTTAAAAAGAATGATGGATTCGAGTAATCTAAAAAAATTGAGTTAAGAACACTTACCCCGATGTTTTCCTTGAAAATCTCTCGAAATATTGCCTCACCCGAGCTCCAAATAATCAAAAATGGAAAATGGAATGAAGTTTGGACTTTATTCTGCTTCCTAGGGATTTTTTCTTCGCGTTCGCGGTCCTCCTCTCGCGTTCGCGAAGAACAAAGTTCCAAACATTCATTCTCTAAACTCTGCTCGGACATCCTCTAGTGTAATGGTTATAACTGTTTACACACACCTCAAAATGACCATTATAATATGTTTCTGAAAATTAGATGCAAAGAGCCACAACGTTTGTTTTTGAGTCATCTCCAGATTCATTGTAGATTGTGAGATATGAGCTTCCGAAGTAAGACCTGCGCAACAAAATTTCTTCTTTTGCGCGAACACGAGGCACTATTCGCGAATGCGAAGAGCAAAATCCGAGATGCAAAATCCTCCTTCTAGAACACAAGGCTCTCTTTGCGAATGCAAAGAACAAAGTCTCAGATGCCAAATTCTTCTCCGCGAACGCAAGAGGACCCTCGCGAACGCAAAGCACAACACCAGACACCAGCTTCAGCTATTGCAAAACAGCCCAAAATAATCTGAAACCACCCCGAATCATACCGAGCACTCCGGGACCTCAAGCAAACATGCCAACTAATCCTAAAAAATCATTCAAACTTGTTCCAATCTTCGAAACGCTCAACACAATATCAAAACACAAATTTTACGTCGGATTCAAGCCTAAGAATTCCAAAGACTCTCAAATTACATTTTCGATCAAAAAGTGTATCAAACCTCGTCCAAATGACCTGAAATTTTGCACATACATCACATTCAATACTATGAAGCTACTCCAACTTTCGAAATTCTATTTCGACCCTCAGATCAAAATGTCACTATCGAACTAGAAACTTCTAAAATTCAACTTTCGGCATTTCAAGCCTAAATTAGTTATGAACCTCCAAAAGACAATATGAACACGCTCCTAAACCCGAAATTACCTAACGAATATAACGGAACCATCAAAATTCCGTTCTGAGATCGTCTTCATACTGTTCTGACTACGTAAAAAATTTTAGAACTAAGCTCTCATCTAGGTACCAAGTGTCCCAAAACTCTCCGAAACTTCAAAGAATTCATCCCGACAACTCACAATTGCAGAAACAAATACAGGAAATGCATTTAATAGGGGATCGAGGCATAAATTTTTAAAATAATCGATTGGGTCATTACAATTGAACTTTAATTTGTTAGTTTTAATGTATTTATTAAATTCTATTGTTGTTGTTGTGTTATTATTTAAGAATTTTGATATGTTGGCAGATCGTGCAGCTGCCAAAATAGGTATTTTATGCCAAAATTAAAACCCAGGAAACCGATTAAAGTTGGTCAGTTTCTAATTAAAAAATAATTTCTGCTGATAAGCGACCAAGGTCGGTCGCTAAAGTTTAAAGAAAATTAAAAATTAAAAATTAGCAACCAAAGTTTGTCGGTTAATGAACAAGAATTACCCATTTCACTTTACCGACCAACTTTGGTCGGTAAAATTAGATTATTAAAACATGTTACCGGCCAAAGTTGGTCGGTATTTTATTTAAATTTTATAGTTGGTCCTTTTACCTTTGCGACCAACCTTGGTCGGTATACTAAAGTGACCACCAAAATAGCGACCAAACCCGTTTGGACGCGTTTTGGTTGGTAATTTGCCTAAACTGACCAACGTTGGTTGGTTTTTGTGATCGCTAATTATCGAATTTCTAGTAGTCGACTATATAATAAGAATTTGTATACTTGAAAGTTAAAATTTTCTTGCAGGGACAATAAATATTACTGTATGTGTCAAAAAACTCGGCTCAAAGTACCAATATAACATTTGAGATCGTGGAAGAAGGTCATGGGAAGGTTATGGAGGTGTGCGAATTATAACTATATAATGGAAAAGAATAGTGATAATTATATGTGATTAGTGGACATCCATATAAATATGTATTTAATAACAATGCGATAATTTTCTCTAAAAACATAAATTTTGTGCACCAACGTATCAATTTTCAACAATTTAGGATCTTGATTCTTAAAGGAACGGTTCAATAGTCAATTAGATCAAATATTTTATCGCGGCACAAGATTCAAAACTTCGTCTTATGGTTATAGTCTTGTAGTTCATGCGACTCTATTTTCTGTTAACTATGTAATAACAGGGTCAAATTCCGGGATCACGGTCTCAATATTTTCGAAAGCAGGCAATTTGACCCTGGATTCTAGTCCGGTGGGACTTGGGGTCGATCTTCAGTCCTTCATTGCCATGTTCCGAGCCTAACCTACCATGTCGTAGGTAAGCTCGTGCAATTTCGATCGTATACATAACAATGTAATAGCATTAAGGGCAAAAGGCACGTATAAGAATCTTAAACCAAAATCATTTTTTTTCTGAACCAAAAATTAAAATTATAAAAATATTATGACAACATGATCACATGTTTCAAGCTCATGTCTTACAATCAGTAGGTGGCCATAAATCAGGAATTTGAGTAAAAAGGTTAGGATGATGGGTTTCGTGGTCTTTTTATATGGTATTGGATAATTCTCATCTCATCAACTATCTTTTGGGGTTGAGTCAGGCTCAAGATCGATTTATCTAGATGATGAAAAGATCCGACCTTAGTAAGTCGGGTCAGCTGGCATAAATCCTCATACCAAATGGTTAAACTAAAAAAGAAGCAACTTGGTTTGGAAAATCTGGACAACAAGATTCAATCTCAGAACAACTACAACTTCAATTGGATATCGATCTCAATAAACTAATACTACTAGGTACAGCAAATACTGCCAGAAACATGCACGTGTCGTGTTTGTCAAGTTGTTAACACTGTTTTTGTAAGAATTTCCACTTTCCTACACTGTGGGAAGCAAGTCCGAGGGGTCCAAATATAATTTCCCTGTCTTACTAGCTCGGTCCCCTCACTCCCCGACGCCCCTCTCTCTGTCTTCCTACTGCATTATTTATTATTTTATGACATAAAATCCAGATATTTCGTATATTTTTAAATAAAAGAATAAGAGTATACAGGAATAAAAAAGAATCAAGTGTTGCAGGTTACAGAGTTATTTTCACAAGTGGAGATTCCTATTCACTGAATCAATTAGCTAGTGATATTTATTGTACAACTGTAGTGATTTCTAGATGTTACAACAGGTCTTATCCATTTTTTTTTAAAAAAAAGTTCTATTGTCATGTTCATCTCAACGTAATATATGGAGTAGCGGAGCCAGAATCATATGAATCCAGTAAATTCACTAAAAATGTTATAAATGATAGGTCTGAACCAATAAATTTTCCAACAGGATTTATATCTTAGATCTATCTTTGCCTTTAATTTGTTATACTGTTGTTCAAATTAATTAATGAATAATGAAAGTATATTTGAACTTGTTAAGTGCTATTTTACGCATAGTTGCATAGTTATAGGCCCATGTCTTTATTCTGCTCCTTTACTTCGTTTTGCTTTCCGGTCCCTTTAATTCGTTATTTGAACTTTTGGTCAAATATTTGAACTTTTTATATGTTGCTCTACACTTAGATGTATTGTTGTAGGTCCAAAATGTGTTAGGAGAATAAAAGAATGAAATAGTCATCGACAGAATTTTCTGTGTATTCTTGATAATAAAAAAATTCTGTACAATGCTTGTCTTTATACACAAAGAAGAAAGAATCTTCTACTAACTAACTATGTCACTAGGCCTATGATTATTAGCTATTCTATAACAGCTTATTAGATAAATACAGGAAGGGATAATTTATCTACAAGGAAAGAATCCGCACACACACTCTTCACTTTTCTTCTAGTAGGCCCAAGAAGCTTCAGATGAATTGGGCCCAATAAAAAGTGGATCCATTTGAAATAACAGTATTTTGAGCCCAATCAATTAGTAATACCCAGTTGAGAAAGACTTTCATTTGTGTCCGTTGGATTGGATAAAATTTTAGGGAGAAAGACAGGACTACCTATTATAGTGAAACTATTTACCCTACCCTACCCATTAAAGAATATTTAATAAAAATAAGCGGCAATAACAAAATAACTACCCACAAACGTACCAATTTAATGCCCTACCTTAAAAAATGCAGAAGCTGCTCACAAAGTACGAAAAATACAGAAGTTATTCGAATTTTAATTTCGCTGGTTTCTTCAGATTTTGATTTCGCTCTTCTCTTCAAATTTTTATTTCACTGTTCTCTCCAGATTTTGATTTCGTTGTTGATTTGATTTTGAT
This sequence comes from Nicotiana noctiflora, assembly GCA_032618575.1. Classification (NCBI taxonomy): domain Eukaryota; kingdom Viridiplantae; phylum Streptophyta; class Magnoliopsida; order Solanales; family Solanaceae; genus Nicotiana; species Nicotiana noctiflora. The sequence continues at coordinate 97,941 of JASVEL010010379.1, forward strand.
TTCGGAGCTAAACTTCTGGATTTTAACTGAATATTCTAATCTAAGTTTGGAGATATAGAGATCTAGAGGTTTGATTTCGTTGTTGTTTTGTTGAAAGAACATTGTTGAAATTTCAATTGTTGAGATTCAATTTGGACATAGAAGTGATTATAACTTTAGAATCATGGAAAGTCTTCCAATTCTGCTCCAGCATAATGGAGAATGTGATGATAACAACAATTTCGTAAATTTTCATGTGGATGCAATTCTAGTAAAGACGTATTGGAAATATGAACAACATGTCAGAGAAATTTCAAAAAACTGCAAAAGGACAGTAGAACAATACTAATTCAGTATTGTATTGCTAAAGGATATCCACCAATAACGATTTGCAGTGATATGAGTGTGAGCGTTTACATAGAATTGAAAAAATCAAGTGCAAGAATGACAACATTTCCCCTGTGTGTGTCGTTTGCTAAAAACACTATAGCTGCATGCACCTCCAGTTTCGATGTTGCTCCAATTTTATCAGAAATTGCAGAAATTGGAAGCACCGATATGATTAATACGTTTGATGTGCAAGAAGGAGATGACGCCATTTTAGAACTTGATGATGGAAACATCATATCTGATCAATTTCATCAAAATGTTGAAAAGGGACAAATTTACAAAAGACAAGAACCTGCTGGCTCTCGTTATGAAACAATATGTTGTAAAGCAAAAGTGCCAATATCGGGTTCATAAATCATGCCCAAGAAGGTTTGTCTACATGTTTTCAATTAAAAACTATGTGATATCTATATAGTATATAAGTATGCTAAATCAGTATACTATGCGAGTTCGGAATTGTATTGGTTTATGTGTGTTTTTTATCAGTGATACCGACATAGTATACAAATATAATATATCAGTATACTATACGAGTATATAACTGTATTGCTTTGTCTTTTTTATTATCAATAAAACATAATAACAATATAGTATATATGAATGCTAAATCAGTATACTATGTGAGTATAGCCTGTAGCCTGCGCATGTTCAAACTCTGATACTAGAGCCACGGAATCCTTACTTTTTCCATCAATCAGAATTGAAAGTTTCTCGGATATAAGTATACCAACATAATATACTATATGAATATATAATTGTATGGGTTTTTGTGTATTTTTTATCAATAATACATGATACATAACTGTATTTGTATTATAAACAGGTATATCCTTGAATGTGTGGATGAAAGATGCACTTGGAAACTTAAAGCATCAAGCCTGCGAGCATCAAATCTTTTCAAAGTGACGGATTTCAATTCTGTCCACAGTTGTTTAACTGATAAAAGATTTTTTTCACAAAAACAAGCTGTCTTAGCTTTTGTTGCAGCTGTGGTACAAGATAAACTTGTTGACATGAAAACCATATACACACCAACATATATTCAAAGAGACATCCAAAAAGCATATGGTATGGACTTGAGTTAAATGCAAGCATGGAGATCAAAAGAAAAAGCAATGCAATTATTGAAACGATCACCAAGTGAGTCATACAAGAAAATGCTAACATATCTTTATATGTTAAGAGTATGCTAACCCAGGATCAGTAACACGACTACACACTGAAGGAGATGGGAGCTTCTTGTATGCATTCATAGCTATATATGCATCGATTAGAGGATGGGTCTATTGTAGGCCAACAGTTGTAGTTGATGGAATTTTTTTAAAGTCAACATATAGAGGGACCATACTTACAGCTTCCACGCAAGACGCAGAGGGTAAGAATACAATCCAATTACATTCAGTTAAAGAATTTTCCCACAACACCTCAGGTTCAAATAAATCAGTCACAATCTGGGATAAAAGAACATCACCAAAAGATCTGGTATAAAACTATACCAACAGAGGATATTGTTGTTTTGCTACACACCTGCATCAAATATTATACGATACTTATATGGTATACAAGTATACCAACAGAGTATATAGATATTTTGCTACACACCTGCATGTACCTATAACTAGACTACTATATGCAATGCTTAATTAATATAATGTGCTGTAAATGATATTTTTTTCTTTGGGTTTACAGGACAAATTCTACCCCTAGCATATTCAATTGTTGATTCAGAAAATGATGCATCGTGGGAATGGTTCTTCGTGCAGTTTAGAGAAACCTATGGACAAAGAGAGGGAATGTGCATTGTATCAGACAGGCATGATGCTATATGGAAAGCAACTTCAATTGTCTATCCAAAAGTCCCTCATTGTGCATGTATATTCCATCTGTGGAACAACATAAAGACAAACTTCAGGAAGAGCCAAAAACTAATCAAAGAAGTATATTTTGCATTAGCAAGAGCATACACTGTTGAAGAATTCAATAGGCATATGGAAGAGTTAGAAGCTATTGATAGCAGAGTGAAAACATACCTGATGGATGTTGGATATGATAAACGGTCCCGGGCGTATTCCAAGGCAAATAAAACCATGACCATGACATCGAATATTGCGGAATCAGTAAATGCAGCAAACAAGCACGCAAGAGACCTCTTAGTTGTGAATTTACTTGACTTTGTGGAACATTAATTCAAAAATAGAATTACACCAATAGGAAGGATGCAATGGAATCATTTATGAAGATTGGTGCAAAGTATGAAAAAATATTGGCAGATAATACCATCTTATCACAGACGATGACGGTATGCATTTTCAAAATCATAAAAACACTGCATGTAGTGTATTTTTACTTTTTTACCTTAGTTAGTGCACTAAACAACTGAATGTTGTTATTTAAAAAATACTATTACTTCATTTAGTTAATGACTTTTGTTAATTAAAATTATACTAGGTGTTGCCATCAACTGAATTATTACATTTAGTAATTGATGGCCAAACAAGAAATGTGGTGCGCCTACATGAAAGAAACTGCACTTGTGGGAGGTTTCAGCTAGACGATATTCCATGTCCACATGCAATGGCAGTTATACAAAAATTCCATATGGATTCATACAAGTATTGCTCGGATTACTACAGCATAGACTACCTGCTGAAAACATATAAGGTACCGGTAAATTCATTGCCTGATGAAACAACATGGCAAATTCCAGAACATGTCTCTTCGCGGGTTGTATTGCCACCAAAAGGACAAATCAAACCAGGAAGACCTAAAAAGAAGAGAGGCATAGGAGATTGGGAAGGAAATACAGTTACATGTTCACAATGCGGGAGAAAAGGACACAACCGAAGAACATGCCAAAATATTCCAAAGAGAGATTGATATAATGCTTTAATGTTTTGATAGAACTCATATATCATAGAATCATAGCATTTCAATTGCAAAGAAACAAAATTCATTTCTTGCATTGGACATATATTTGGTATGATGATTCTTTGCGAAATTACTTTTTGGCAACAATTTTATATGGATACTTGTATTTTGAATAAGAATCAGTTTGTTTTCTGTTTAGTATACAAAAGTGGGATGCATTTACATCTACTTGCTTCAAGAAAAAAAGATGCTAATATATATATGTGATACCATAGTGGTATATCTGTATACCTTAATGGTATATTTGTATATCTTATTAGTATCAAAATATGTGCAGAAATAGAAGTGGTGCTGCAAGTACAATATTTGCACATACTTTATTAATAAAATGGGCACGCTTTGCAGCTCATGTCTGTATTGAAGAATAATAAATTGAGAGCGATTTAAATGCAGTTATTGTACATCATCAGGTACATTAATTTAATGTGATACCCAAATATTATATTTGTATACCTTGCTGGTATATAGTGGCATTGCACTAATATTCACATTAATATAATGTGATACCCAAATATTATATTTGTATACCTTGCTGGTATATAGTGGTATTGCACTAATATGGCTAAAAGAAAATATGCGCAGAAATAGAAATGGTGCGCCAGATAGAACGTGATACACAAAATGAGTACGCTTTGGAACTCATGCTAGTACTTACATCTAGTTCATGCAGGAAAAAAGTTGAGTCAAATACAATGTGATACCCAAATGGTATACCAGTATACCTGATTGGTATATAATTATACTGCATTAATACACAATCTATACTAAAACTACAGATGAACATTAAATCTAAGAGTATCAACACATTCGAAAGCAGATCATTTAACTTCTCTTCATCTGCCTCTAATTTTCACTTGCAGAAGGTCATTTACTACTAATATTACCAAACTTTACCAAAAACTATTAAAATCTTGCAATGTTTTCATGATACTATTAACTAAAACAAAACAAAAACACCTATACTACTTCTTGCGTTTCTTTCCACGACTCTTTTTAGATGCCACTGGAGCTTCAGATTCACTTGATTCACCATTTAACTGCTTGTTCCTCCCATAGTGCCACAACAGTATACCAAACCTAGCTAGAAGACCATCCACGTCAAAATTTTTAACAGGGATTAAAAGATCTTCAATAATATACTCAGCAAAGCAAGTAACATATACTCCGCAATCTCTGAAATAAAACAAATGAATAGAATATAAAAATCCATTAGAAGTGAAAATTTTAATATAAACGAGGAAAAGTAAAATATAAAGTAATTATTCTTACGAATTTTGTTGTGTTGGCAGATTTGTAACCAGTTCAATCTCAAAAGGATCAGTCAAATTCTTTCCAATGTGCAGACCATTCTCTACTACAATGTCAGTTCTTTGGTTATAAAATTCAATACTAACTAGAAATAAAGGGATCAACACAGCAAAAGCCTCTGCCACCTTTTGAATAGATTTTTTGTGCTTTCGACTACGTAACGAGTCATATACATAAAAACATCTCTTGTGGAATGACACACATCCCAATATCCAATGCCAACTTTCTGCCAAATTAATTGGAAAAGGGACATGATCAACCTGGTGCTATGGAATGTTGCAATGAATCCTAAATCCTTTCATGTACTACATGATATTGTCTGATCTATCAATCAAATGATCTTGTTTCCCACTTTTTACAAATTCTTTGAAAACTCTTTGAATGATATTATTAAAAAGAGTATTCGTGATTGTGACTTTAATTGGCATATTAATTCCATATTTCGCCTTCTTCCTAAGATAGTAGAATATAATATTCAAGTGCTGCAAAAAAAAAAAGAGAAAGAAAGTTGACTACCACTAATAATATGAATAAACGACTATAACAAAAAAAAGAAGCAGTACACATACTGAACTAGAAAGCGGCCTGCCAGAATAGTTTAAAGTATGGAAAAACTTCTTATCATCAATCTGTTCAACACCAAAGTCAAAACAAGCCTCTAGCTTTTGATCAGCAGGTAAATACACTTCCCTGTTTCGCATAAAAGAAGATATGGATAAATTTAACAACAAACATTAACAAAAATGAAAACAAAATTACATGGAAACGAATACACACTCTCCCAATTGCATGTTTGCTTCAACAAAGTTGGAGAAGGCAGTTGTCAGCTCAAAATTAACAGACTCTGAAATATCATTTACAAATGAAAATCTTCCTTTAATGACCTTCGAGGATCCCCCAACTGCACTAATACCAGATTGCCAGTCATTCATATACGGCGACTGTTTTTATAGCCGAGGGGCGCCTTTTCCGTGTAAAAACTGGAGGAGTAGTTTCAACGTCTGTTTGTATCTGGACAATACTTCTTGATACCGACTGATCAAGTTTAGACTTATTTACAACATCAGTTGTCAGTTCATTTTCTGGTTGATTTACATTACATTTCACTCCTTGTGTAATGGCAGCAATTTGATCAAGTTGAGAATCAGTATAGTCAAAATCAGAATCCAAGTAAAGATCAACCCCGTGTTGACATGGAGCTTAAATTAGAAAAATGCAAGTGAATAAATAAATATACAAAGTTAAGAAATTTAGAAGAAAAAAAATGAAAAGTTATATATAGAAGACATTACCAGAAGACAAATTCACATTACTGCCATCAACATCCACTTGACCAGCACCATCAACACGACATGTTGAACTCATAAAAGCATTATCAACATAACTTATTAAATAAAAAATAAAAAACTATCAAGAAACTATCAGTTACATACTAACTACAGAATTAATAATATCAACATTGTACCTTGTGAAGCAGCATTACACTCAATAACAACATCTGCTCGTGTCTGTACAGGTATTTTTGATGGCAGTGGAGCAGGACCTGACTTTTTGACATCATGAGATGATTGCTTATATGTTGCTTGTTGTGTAATGGCGGTGATTTGATCAATTGCAGATGTTGACAGATCAAAGATAGAATCAAAGCCAAAATCATGTTCATTTATGAAGCGGGTTGAAAAAAGATTTTTTTTAAAAAGGTTAGTCAATTCACAAATACATAAAGTTAAATAAATAAATAAAGAACAAAAAAATGACATGTACAACAATTTACCAGAAGGCAAATCCTTATTAACTACGCCATAACTTGTTGTGGCGTTCTTCACATTGACACCAGTAGCACATCCATCTTGATCAACCCCAGCAAAACAAGATACTAAACATATAAAAGTACAATCAAGAATACTATTTTTAAAAAAACAACAGAAAAAAAAATCAAACAAATTTGTGATTTACATATTAGAAGGTTCTTTGAGCGTGCTATCTCCAATAATTACAGGATCATTCCCAACGTGGTCACTTTCAAACTTGTCATAATCATTATATATCTCACGAAAATCAGGATCATTATACTGTTGCTTATGCTAAAAATGAGAAACTAACAATTTTAGTATTATGTATATTACAAGAATAATATGTGCGCTAAGAGTGAAGAGTGGAATAGTATCCTATAAGTATATAGTGTATATTTGAACATAATACTATAGCATTATATTATATAAGAGATGAATACCGCTGAATTTCCATCTGGTTTCGTTGATTTCATTGACTGCTTACCAATAGCTGCAAGCACCTCCTCAAACTTGTTTTCTACAAAAAGCTTCAAAGCTTTTAACTCCTTCATTACCTCAGCATTGGTAGGTTGGGAATCACATCCAGTACTTTCAGACATACTTTGTGTCTTTGGTAGTTGAGTACCAAAAACATGAAAGCTATCGGGCTGGCTGGGCTGGCTGTCAGTGCACTCAACTTCAATGTCAAAGCTTAGACCACGCACATCAAATTGTTTCTTCTCATCATCAGTTGGGGTGATCTTCTTTAGCTGCAATTATTAAGCACGCTAGTTAGAAATAGAAATGATAAAGTCTGAAAGAAAAAATATCCATATTACCATACGATACCAATATAGTACACATGTATACCAACAGAGTATATCACTGAACTGGGATATAATATACTTAATACCAATATAGTATACATGTATACCAACAGAGTATATCAGTGAACTGGGATATAGAATAATTGATACCAATATAGTATACATATATACCAACAGAGTATATCACTAAACTGGGATATTGCTACAACTGTAACTAAACTACTGTACCAAAGAATTAAAAGAGGAAATAAAACTATGAGAAAATTATCTGCTCGCGTTGCAAGCTACACATTCGCAAAGCAACTCGCTCATTCGGGATTTGACCCTTGAATGCCCAATTCAAAATTCTTGGAAGTTTGTTTCCAATATGATCAGCAAAGTGACCATCCAAACTTGAGCAACATTCATACAACCAAGTCTACAAAGCCAACGTGAAGCCACCAAATCTATAAAAAGAAGGCTTATCTTGAAACTTGTTGGAACATGAGTCAATTGTAGCTCTATAAACATCTAAACCCCACGGATAATTATTAAAATCACCAAAATCAACCAATTCAATGTAAGAGCGTGAAATCGCCTTTGTTTTCAGTTGAGAAAATAAGAAGTTGTTGACAAAATAGAGAACTGCAATCTTCAACGCATCATCATTCGTTTCCCATTTCTTCTTCTTAAAACAGTCTGCTAGTTGGACAAATGTAACGGATGCAGTCCGAAAATATTTTGAAATCAACATATTCTCCGATATGCTCTCTATACTTGTATCACCCTTACATTTCAACCCCATAATAACTGCAAATTCACCCAAGCCAAACCTTAACCTAGAGTCATTAACTACAAACCGCATCTTGTTTTTCACCTCATGATGAACTTCTCTCATAAGCAAATGGTGCATAACACGAATCTGAACAACCACTGATGTCATATCCAAAAAATATCCAAAGCATGTTCGCTTAAATATTTGAAGTTGCCTCTTTGATAAATTCGATTTCAATTGATCAATAATATGGCAGTTGGTATCCCAATCAACCTTTGGTTTATAATCCAAGTCAATAGGCACAAGGAAATTCCATCACTGGAAAAAATGTTCATATAAAATAATTTCAGAAATATAATTCACTTAAAATAAAACTAAACAAACTAAAAAAATATCACAACTACCATACGATACCAATACGGCATATAATTATACTAGCAGGATATACAATTATATAGCTATACTAGCAGGGTAAATTGTTGCACGGGGTTGTTCTAACAACTGTCTATAACTATAAAAACTATCACATAACACACATACACTATGTCTATAGGCACAAAACTTATATGGGAAACATAATGTGTGCCATTGCCAATGCAACAAAACACCAGTTACACAACAATCAGATAACAAAAAAATATGAGAAATAAAAGCAGCACTACATAATACAAACTAACTGGGACATATTGGTTCTTAAGAAGTATCTAATTCAAAAAATTAACGCTACTAACTATAACTATAATATAACACAAAAGCATAACATGAAATAAAAAAATAACAATATACTATACGTTAAAAATCGGAAAAAACATAATTGTAAGATAACTACCTTTTTGGGCGCGACACCGATTTTCCTTTTCTTTAACTGAGAAAAACTTCAGTATATTA
>JASVEL010010380.1:0-80489 GCA_032618575.1 Nicotiana noctiflora
ATTACATGTTTTATGCTTTTATATCAGTGTTAGAGTCTATCGGGTGAGTTAGGAGTGAATTGGATTGAAAATGACGCATATAGCCTTTTTGAAGGAAACTTGAATATGGAAAGTCAACCTGGAGTTGACTATTTAGTTAGAGGGCTCGGAATTGGATTCGGGTAGTTCCGGGAGGTGATTTTTGACTTAGGAGAGTGATCGGAATTGAATTTGGAGGTCCGATGTAGAAATAGGCTTGCATTGGCTAAGGTTGAATTTTGGCAAAATCCGAACGGTAGGTGAGATTTTGATCCGGGGGTCGGAATTGAATTCTGACAATTCTTGTAGCTTCGTTAAGTGATTTTGGATATGTCCGCAAAATTCCAGGTCATTCGGACGTCGTTTGGTCGGATTTTTGATCGAATGTTAGTTTCAGAAATTTTGAAGAAACTTAGGCTTGAATCTAATTGGTGATTTTGATGTTTAGGGTGGTGTTTTTATGCTTGAAACAAGTTCGTATCGTGTTTTGGGACTGGTTGGTGTTATTGGTCGGGGTCCCGGGGTTCTCGGGCGTGATTCGGATGCCCAACGGGTCATTTTTGGAAGATTTTTGCCGTTTTGAGCATAAATGTAATGATCCAAAGGTCTATTTTATTCAAGAGATTCAAATTTGATTTCGAGACTTCGAGAATTTAGATAATGAATTATAGGACTGATCTGGAAAGTTTGGTCTAATTTCATCAAGTCGCGATTGGGTTTTTGACGCGAAATGTGAATTAATTGTTTAACGAGAAAAATTGATGTTGCACTGAGTAAATTAGATCGAAATTCAGTTTTGTTTGAACCACTGGATCCGTATCAAAATTACGGATCCATAAGAAAAAGAATCGTTGAATTCCGAGTTCGTATGATGGAGTTAGAGCCATTTTAGTGAAAATGGTTGTGTGCTGCAATTTCTGTATTGCTGCTGCATTTTACTGCAGCGTATGAATAGTAATTCCCGCGCGTGAAGAGTAACCGCGCGGGTGAACATGTCGACGCGCATGAACAGTAACTAGTGAACAGTGATTTCCGAAAAAAATCAGTGAGTTGATAAAATCGATTTTGGGTCATTTTTCCACCATTTTTGAGTTCTAAGAGAAGGTATTGACGGGAAATTGCTGGGAATTCATCGCAGATTCGTCGGAGGTAAGTTTTGTGGCTTAATTACATCATTTTAACATGAAATCCTTGGTTAATTCCCTGTAAATGATAGATTAAAGGTGGGTTTGAGCCCTATGCCTAAAATTGAAGAAAAATGCTGATTTGAGTGGGCAAATGGAGTCCGATTTTGATAAATTTTATATGTCTAGACTCGTATCGAGATGAGGATTCCGAATATGTGACTTTTGAAATTTTTTGAGAAGCGTACCGAAAGTCGGGTTTTGGCAACTTTGTCAATTTCGGTGTAACTTGAGTTGTTTTGACTGGGTATCGTTCCATTGGCCTAATTTGATGTGTATTTACTATATTTGATTAGATTTTACGTGTGCGGATCTTGATTCTCGTGGCAAGGGCATCGCGGAGTAGTCGTTGCGCTGTATTGAGGTGAGTAATGGATGTGGGTGATGACCAGCGGGTTCGAAACCCCGGTATACCACTTTGTGACGCTGTATAGCGGCGAGACACATACTCACTTGTGAGTGCGAGGTCGATTGTGATTGGGGACTATGGCTTAGTCCGACCTGTTGTTATTGTATTATGATATTGGCTATTCTTGAGCCGTCGAACCTCCTTCTCGGATGGTTGCATACTATATTGTGATATTGGCTACTCTTGAGCCGTTGAACCTCCTTCTTGGACGGTTGAGTATACTTGTGGGCTGTGAGCCAGTTATTGGATCCCGCGAGGATCGTTATCATAGTCTTGTGATATTGACATGTTAGTTACTACCAGTCCGTAGCTATTTCTGTTATCATGCTATTTCCAATCTCTGGAACTTGGTATTACTGTTTTCCAACCGAAAAATGATAAAAAGGGTTTTCAAAACTACTTTTGAGCCTGCGAGGCTGTATTTTCATATTAGCTGACTGGTAGTGGATCGGGCTGTGCGCCGCAACAGTATATATGTTGGATCGGACTGCACGCCGCAGTGATATTGTGCTTGGGCTGTAGGAGCCCCTCCGGAGTCTGAACCCCCACAGTGAGCACGGGTACCCAAATTGGATCCGGCTACGCGCCGTAGCGGTCATATCATGCATTGCATTGCATTTAGCTACATCTGCTAGCTGTTATACTGTTTTGCTGGTACTTGTTGGTACAGGTACAATTGATATTGATTCTGTGACAGGAAATTTGATGACAGCTTTACATAGTGCTTTATTGCGGATTTCTTATCTGCGATGTCTTACCCCTGTTTATTACCATTGAGTCTGGCAGTACTCATTTTACTCCCTGCACCTTGTGTGCAGATCCAGGTACCTCTCAGCAGTGATCCGGTAGCTGTTCGAGGCGACATCTGTAGGATATTTGAGGTAGCTGCAGAGTCCGCAGGACCCGATATTCTTTCCTACTATCTTTTGATTCTGTATTGATATTTCTTTCCGCACTTGGTATCTTGTAAACCATTATTACACTTATGTTCTTTTAGAGGCTCTTGACTCTTGACCCTTCGGTCTATGGGAGTTGGTATGTGTTGGGACTTGGTTCCCCGTTTTCGATATATATATCACTGTTGATTCATGTTTTGATATGTTTAATTGGGATAAAGCGAGCTCCTAGCTCCGTTATTGCCATTGAGTGGTCAGGCTGGCCTAGTAGTGTGCTTGGCGCCATCGCGACCGGATTTGGGGTCGTGACAGTACATATTTTAGAAATTTTTACATGGGTGATCCTTTATTTAATATTATTTTAATTAATGGCATCACTTCTTCTTTATTCCATAAATGGCAGATCATTTTACAAATTTAGCATATTTTAAAATTTATATGATGAGGAATTAGTGGATATCATTAAATGGGGAATTTAATAGCTAACTTTTCTTCTCTCACATTTTTTTTTTGTTCGGGAAGGGGTGAGGGGGTGCTTGTCCGTTTCTTAATCTATGCAAGATCTTTTCAAATCCCACAAAATATTTTATCCCATTATTTTTTATTTTTTCACTCCTTCACTATGTTTCTTCTCTTTATATATACATTTTAAATTGTATTTTATATAAATTTATATATATGGACTATAAAAAGTGCACATATTTGATGCATGTATTATGTATATTTCAAGGTATAATTTATGTACTTCTTGATAAAATTTGAATATACTTTGTATATATTTGACATAAAATATGAACTTCTCCATGTCTATACAAACATAATAAAATATAATGTATATTTCAAATATATTTGTATATTTTATTATTATTATTATTATTATTATTATTATTATTATTATTATTATTATTATTATTATTATTATTATAAGTAAATATTAACTAAGTTGAAGAGAACGTACATACCATTTTTATATCAAGCACAATTAAATAAATAAAATATATCATATATTTGAAGAAAAAATACATAAAAATTTTATACTTAAGCATAATCAAATAGACAAAATATGCTATGTATTTTAATTGTGTCTAGGAATAAACATGGTATGTACTTCATCTTAAAATAATATGGAATATTTTTTCTTATTTAATTTGTTTAGGTATAAAAAGGTATGTGCTATATACTTACATTAAAATTTACTTGGTTAGGTATACTACTTGGGTGTCGAGTTTGGGTGTAAAATGGAAGATATAGGAGTACATATGTACATACAAAAGACGGATATATATATATATAAATATATATATATATATATATATATATGTATAATATACTTAATTTACATTGTACCATTGATTATATATGTGCATAAAAGATGAGATATTTCAGTTGTTTGCTTCTTATTAGTTACTTCTCATCTCTTTATAATAATAGATGACATATGGAATATATGGAACACGAAATATGAAGATTAAGGACTAATTATCTTAATTAAGGAAAAGTATGTAACTGAAACTATAAATGATGCATGATTTAAGGTACAATATTTAAAGGATTTTGGCTAGGAATATAAATATTTTCTTGTCTTATGTGTAAAAGTCTTAATGCTGCTACATCAGCGAAATTTTTCCTGTAATTTTGCCTAATTATATTTTTTGCTCATTTTAATCATATGGGTTCAAATTATAAATATTTTAGCATTGAGCCAATTATATTTTAAAGGTTACGGGTTCATATCTGCTATTTTATAATTTTAATGAAATTTTAAGTTTTACTCCGCGTCAAAAGTTATGGGTTTAGTTGAACCCATCGATACTACACTACATTTGCCACTGATGTAGTGGACATATATAGAACATTTAAACTACTTTCTTATAACCTTATGAACTCAAATATATTATTTCTACTCAATTCATAATAATTTGCATGGTCTAATCCTATTTTTACCAAAGCCAAGATTTTTCAACAAAAGTCCTACAGTTTCTATGTTAAAATCTACCCATAATCTATGTATTAAACTCACTGTAAAATAAAATGAGGGGCGAGAACAACGAATTGTGTACCTTATTGATACAGCGGAAACCGTTAAACTCACCACCAAAAGAATTGCCTCAAGTCGAACTTTGAATCACCGGGAAACAAAGCTTAATTCACAAACTAAAGGCTTTTCTTTCTTGTATGTGATTTTTGTAGGGAGAATAAAAGAGTTTTCGCACTCTCTTTGATAGTTCTTTTGTAGAACAGATATACAGAAGAGAAATAGAGGAAACTACCGATGAAAAACCACCATCACGTTCTCACGTCTCTCAAAATAACATGCAGTGGTTTTAGGAGTAATAAAACCTACGTGTAATCTCCTTAAGTTTTATCTCTTTTAAAATGAGTGGGTCAGTCCACATGGGTGACCTACGACCCAAACCTTATATCCAACATCTCCCACTTCGCATAGGTGGACTAGATCCAAACTAGTAACTACCACCAAAATAACGTACATAATTCATACTGGCAATTAGTTTGTGTGAACTGCGAGCATTAAGAGCCATAATATTCTTAATCCCTTTAAGGTTGTTTAACAGCTCTATGTTGAAATCCAATCACATGCGGAAGGGATTTACTACTAACATGAGTATCCAAGGTTCTATAAGGTCTTATCTCTTCACGATTCTTAACGTAAGAGGCGATTGCTCGTGTGAGAGAGCCAATCTCGCGACTTGTTCGACACACTTTATCAACAAAACATTCATCACATGCATCTGAGATATAACCATAAATTCAAGAGTCAAATATTGATGAGCATATTCGAATAATCAAGTCATTTTACAATACATAAGTATATATTCATATCCTTCGCAAACCTAGAACCATTACATATTTTTCAAATAGGTCTCTAGATATCGCCTTTGTAAAACGATCAGCTATCATGCTTCGCATAGGAATTTACTGTAAATTTATCTCTCCATTTGCTACTATGTCTCTCACAAAGTTATACTTGATGTGAATGTGTTTGGTCTTGTTGTGAGACTTAGGATATTTTATATATGCAATAGCCGCATGACTATCACAATATAGAGTCATGAGACCCTGAGAGTTCTTTGTAATATTCAAATGCTCAAAGCATCTCTTCAACCAAACAACTTTTTGTACTGCAAACGCACAAGCCACGAATACAACCTCCATTGTTGAAAGAGATGTATAGGTTTGTTTCTTACTTTTCCGTGATATAGCACCACCATTAAGTAAGAAGGCATAACCAAAATGTTGATTTTCTATCATTCTCATCACCAACCTAATCAACATCTGTATATCCTCTTAAGTATAATTATTTCCACTATAACATAGTGAATAATCTGCAGTTCCTTTCAGGTGTCTAAAAATTCTCTTTACAGCTTTCCAATTATCTCTTTCAGTATTGGATTGATACCTGCTAACCAGACCTACGTCATTACAAATGTCTGGGCGAGTACACATCATATGTACATCAAGCTTACCGGTAAAGACTACATATGGTGGAGTTAGGTATGCGCAGATATTTATGAATGAAATTGTCCGACTTCACGGAGTTCCAATATCCATCATCTCTGATAGAGGATCACAATTTACCTCACACTTTTGGAAATTTTTTCAAGAAGCATTAGGTACACGAGTAGATCTTAGTACTGCATTTCATCCACAGACATACGGGCAGTCTGCACGTACTATACAGATCTTGAAAGATTTGTTAAGAGCTTGTATTCTTGAGTTTGGAGGTCGTTGGGACACTTACCTAGCTTTAGCTGAATTTGCTTATAACAATAGCTTCCATTCCAGTATTCAAATGGCATCGTACGAAGCATTGTATGGTAGAAGATGTCATTCTCTTATCAGATGGTTTGAGGCTGGTGAGACTAACTTATTGGGACCTGACCTAGTACAAGAAGCTATGGACAAGGTCCAGTTGATCAGACAGAGATTGCTTGCAGCTCAAAGTAGACAAAGGTCTTATGCTGATAAGAGAAGAAGATATAGTGTTCACAATTGGGGACAAAGTATTCCTATGAGTCTCCCCTATGAAAGGTGTGATGCGGTTTGGGAAGAGATGCAAGTTGAGACACAGGTTTATAGGACCGTATGAGATACTAGACCGAGTGGGAGCGGTGGTTTATCGTTTGGCACTTCCTCCTGAGTTATCTTTTATTCACCCGGTGTTTCATGTCTCAATGCTAAGAAAATGTATATCAGACTCATCTCAGGTGCTTGAAGCACCAACTATACCACTTGATGAGAAGTTGTCTTACGAGGAAGAGCCAATGGCAATTGTTGATAGACAAGTAAGAAAGCTACGGTCAAAAGAAATTGAGTTCGTAAAAGTCATATGGTGAAATCATACAGTTGAAGAAGCTACTTGGGAAGTAGAAAAAGATATGCAAGCGAAGTACCCCCATTTGTTTCGGTCTACAGGTACAAACTCAAGTTAAATTCGGGGACCGAATTTCATAAGGAGGGAAGAATGTAATCCTATATTTTAATAAGGGTCTATTATTCATTGACAAAATAATAATAATAATAATAATAATAATAATAATAATTATAATAATAATAATAATAATAATAATAATAATAACAACAACAACAACAACACATCAGATAGTGTAAAAAATAAATGGCTAGTGGCTAATTTTTGAACCATGCTTATATAGTTAACTTTGGCTAATTATTAAATAAGGAGTAGACCAAGCCCATTCTTTTGTTGCTGCTATATTTTAGTAACCTAGGGATAAAAAAAGAAGAAGAAAGGCGTAAAAGTAAAAAAAATAAGGAGAGAAGAAGAAACAGAGCTAAATAAGAAGCAAAACATTCAGGACCTTAACGGCGGCGAGCAAAGCCATCACTGTGTGAGCTTTCACACGTAATTTTTGAAATTGTCCAACATTGTATTGTACTAGAAAATAAGTATAAACAAATAGGTTCTTGAAAAAAAAAAGAGGGATGTGTAGTGATGGCTCAATTATGAGCCATGTGATGTTAGCTTAATAATTATAATGATATTTGTAAGAATTAGCTAGTGATATGGTAATGATTACAAAGTAAAGATAGTATCATAGTAATAAAATATTGAGTTAAAAGCTACTGCTATGTAGAGTTATTTTGGTAAAATTTCTTGATTTTGGTTTATAAGATGTAATGATTCCCCATGATTGGCACCACGATGGTGGTAATAATGATTTAAGTTTTGGGACTTTAGAATGCATCAGAAATCCACGTTGTTTCTACTGTTGCTGGTTTTAAATTGGGATACTAAGGATTAGCTAATAAATTATAATAATGAGATGATTGACAATGATTAGAATAATGAGGTTGGGTAGATTAAGAAATTGAAATACATTCACCGAATTAATGATAAAACATAAGACTCGGAGGATTGGATAATCTAAATTAATGATGGATTTAGCCTAAATGAGACAATTAACATAGATGGATATTATGTAACCATAGATTGATTGGAGGAATTTGTACGAGTTGCTTGAGGTGAAGCAGTTGGTATTTCGGCATGAGTACTGTGAGTAGTAATCTTACCATAATTTGTGTTTTCATTGTCACAACTCCTTTTGGCGCGCCCTACCCCGAAGGGTAAAACGGGCAAGGGAGTTTTTTCAATTTAAGTGACAATATTCGAAACAGGATTATTCTATTATTTCAGAGTCGCCACTTGGAATAAATTATGGTGTCCCAAGTCACCGATTTATTTAAATCACGAATCGAGGAAATTTTGACTTTCCAAATGAAGTCTACGAACCAGAAAATCTAAGTAAGGAATTTTGTTGACCCGAGGGAAGGTGTTAGGCATCCCCGGATCCCGTGGTTCTAGCACGGTCGCTTCAACTATTATAAAGGGCTAAAAATATCTGATTTTTAATATGTTATAAATTACGCGCTCTGATTAAACTTTAAACCGCTTTATTATTTCAAAACTGTACATTTAACTTTTAGAGAAAGGCAAGCCTAGTCACAACATAGACTCGGGCCTTTGATGAATATGCAATCAAACTTGGGCCTGGGTCATTTATTTTTGACCTGGGAGTCTACGATGCTTAAAGTGGGCCGTTGAAAACCCAACAGCATTTCAATTCTCACAAAAATAAATATCATTGAAGTTGTTTCAGATTGTGCTATCTAGAGAGTTAATGGGCGACTTGATTAATCATGATTTATTCTGGTCATGTCTTTTACACGCACATGCGATGCTCAAACCGAATTAGATATGGCCATGGTTTTAAACTACGTCTTCGGGCTAATACCAACTCAAATCAAATTGATTCCAGCGACTCGACGTCATTTATACACACGTGATATGGGAATGTTGATTTACTAACGAATTACTTCCTACTCAAATACATATGGACATAATCAGGAAAGTAACTATAGCATTATCATGAAGTTTATTTTTAATGAATGCATCGTTAAAATTAAATTACTCATAATAATCAAATATCAACAACCAATATATTTCAAAACTTGGAATTAGTTTCCAACTCGAAATGTATTCACATTTAATACATTAAAACTAACATTGGATTAAACCATATGCAAACTCCATTAAACTGATGCTAACAGTACACTTATCAAGAAAAGTCCTAATTTAGTTTATAACATAACGCAATCATTTAACCAGCAATCCCAGCGTAGAGCTTAAATACCGATTCCATTTATTGCCAATAGGAGAAAAACAATCTAAAAGAGCGTGTACCTGTAATTTCAACAGCAAAAATGGAGGAGGAAAATCAGTAAGCAATTCCCAGCAAAAACCAACAGCAAACACAACAGCAAAAATCTCAGCAACAAACTAAAGCCACCATGAAATAGTAGTAGACAGCCCGGGGAATAGGATGAAATCTCAGGAAAAGAAATTAAACCCTCGGATAACTTGAGAAAAACCAAACACCAGAACTCCAAGGCCAAACAACAAATGAAACAGAGCTTAGTAAACTCCAAAGAGACCTTATGAACTGAAGAACAAAACAGACTTAAACCGGGCAAAAAGAATTATTGAAACTGATCCTCAAAAGACTTTTAAACAAAGCTGATGGCCCCCCGATCTAAACTGATGGATGAAACTTTAAAATTGATGGTTAAAAGCTCTCAAACTAATGGTTCTAGCAGTGTATATCAGTGTATATCAGTGTATATTAGCCTGCCTTTCCCTCTTAAAATCTGTTATGTGTGTGTACCAAGAGATATCTAATATGTGTGTCCAGGTCTGTCTAATGTCCAGAATGCTTCCCCTATTTATAACCATAGTTTGATTCCTTTCCAGCTCTTAAAAGCACTTAACCAATTAAGAAAACTAATTCCCCCCTCATGTTTTGATTTTTCTAGCATATAAAGACTGTCAATTCCACTTAGGAATGTCTAGGCATGGCTTTTCTATTTTAAAAATCATTTGAAGTTCAAAATGTAATGCCTATCCTGCTGTAAAGCAGGTTCCACTACCCATTCCCATGTACAGTGCATTTTGAACCCTAGTTGTTGGCTTCTAATTTCTAAACTAAAATAAAAAACAGCTATATCCAATTCCAGTCCTATTTTAGAATCACAATCAATCAATATCTTACTTCAATAGTGACTCCGGACCAAATTAGCAATGCTAATTTCTGTCCAAATGTTCTAACAAACAGACCTACGAAATTAATCGACGACATTCGATTAGTCGATTACAACACGTATAATCGATAACAAATGATCGACCTACCAGTCAGTGATTCACGGTACTTAAACCAAAGATAAAAATACGAAACTAATCATTCGACGACGCAAATCGAAGCGAATTCGTATCCTATAACAACACATTTAAACCATCAAACAGAAATTATCATCGACCAAATAAAAGGTCTCGAGGAGAAGAAACAGAGAAAATTAACGACAAATGAAAAAAGATGAAAAACAATGAAATGATTAAACAAAACAATCAGTACAAAAAATAAATAAAGAAAGAAGAAATAAAAGAGATACCTTGAGAGAAGAATCAGAAACAGAACAGACTTGGGCCAATCTTGGTCTTGAACTTTTTTGAGACCAAACGGACCTTAATCAGGGTGTTCTCTGTTGAGAACACCTAGACTAAAGTCCATTAGACCTCAATTCCTATCAATTTTAACCGGAGACCTAACTTTGGATTTTTTAGGGTTCATACGGCCATTTTGAGGTTCGGGATTTTCTGGTTAGATTCGAACCAAACCAAGCTTTTGTTTGGTTATAAGGAAGGTTAGGAGGGTACATGGTATCAATTTGGGGTCGATTGGCATAAATTGATTTTAACTCGAATCTTCGATTGAAGATTCGAGGAGCTCCGTTTCGATTCGAGATGAACCATGCTCGGGGTTGGAATGGGGGGTCTTGGAGGTTCTGTGGTGTAAAAATGGTGGCGTTTGGCTCACCGGAACCGCCGTGAGGCGATTTTCGGTGGGCGAGGCACGGTGGTTTTAGCGGCGGCGTTATTTCGTCTCTGAGAGAGACGGGGGATGAGTCTGGGGTTTGAGTTACACATGGAGGGTTGGGATGGGCATTTGGCAGGTTTAATTTCTTCAATTGATCTACGTCGTTAGATCAAATGATATCAACGGCTCAGATTGATTGTGGGGAAAGAAACGGGGTCGTTTCTATGCAGAACGAGGCCGTTTGGTTTAGTGAGGGGTTGGGTTGGTTCGAACCGGATTATGGGTCGTTGGACGAGTTTGAGGTTGGGTTTTGGACTGGAGGAGAGGTGTAATTTGGGCATGGACTTGGTCAATGTCTTGGACGGCCCAGTCCAATTTTCTCTTTATTTCCAATCCTTTTCTCTTCCTTTTTAATTCCTAATTTATTAAAAACAAAATTTTAAATTATACTACAAAATCAAATTGACTTATAAAAATACTAATTAAGTTCTATTAACAATTAACACACACAATTAAATATTAATTAAAATATAAATCATACAACTAGGCATTTAAATGCTAAAATGTAAAAAATGCATTATTTTTGTGACTTTTATTTATTATATATTTTTGAAAACAAACTTAATACTCTAAATAAAACCTAAATGTAAATGCAACATATTTTTTGTGTTTTACATTAATTTACAAATAATCACGCACAGACAAAACTGTAGATAATTAAGAAATTACACAAAATTCTCATAAAATCACACACAACACAAAACTATTTTATTTTTAGATTTTTTGGGAGTAATTCTCATATAGGGAAAAAATCACGTGCTCACATTCATAACCTGCATGGTTTATATATGATTTTTGAAAATAAATGTATTACCGATGCTTTGAAATTACATGTGGGACAAATCCTTTACTTGATATGATACCAAATAGTTTACTTGAGTTATTTACCGATTAATAAAAATATTTTCACTGTTACTAGATATGTTTTACCGTTACTTGAGATGTTACAGTTATTTAAAGTATTCTCACTGTTACTAGATAGGTTTTACTGTTACTTGAGACATGGTTAGTGTTACCGAAATAAAATTACAAGATTTGATAAGGAATGATATGCCCTTTATTATTTTAAAAATGCTTTTGTACGAGTATTTACTATTTACAAGAAAGAGTATAAATTAGAGGAGACTTTGAAGGATCCCGTAGCTAACGGCGAGTTTGTTAGACCCGGTGCACCTTGTATTTATAGATTACCGATTACCGATTACAGTTATAGCCCTCGCTAGTGGGAAGGTCAAGCTAGCATACAGTTACAGTTTTCCCTCGAGTAGGGACCTACAGTTATACTTGACTCCTTTTATGAAGAGGTCCACACAGTGATACAGATTACATGATCCTTTTCTAAAATCTCCCAATTATACAGATTTTCTATGACACGGTATTTACCGAGTTTATTACTGAATTGTTAAATTAATTTTGATACAGGAAACACATGATGAGATTGATTATTATTACTATTTTAAAAAGGCATTTTATTTTGTGATTATTATGCAAGCATGTTTTCTGACTTGTCCCAAAATAAAAATGATTGTGGTTAAGTGTTATTACTCACTGAGCTAGCGACTCATTCCCCGCTAATTTTTATTATAGAGACATCAATTGACGCAGGCGAGTATTTGGTTAACTAGAGCACACAGGTTGAGAATTCTTGGTGAGCCTCGCATTTGTTCGCGTGGGCGGAGATTTTATCAATTGTTATGGTTTTTCTTTTAAATTCTTAGAGTCGCTCCATACTCAATAATTTAGTGTCATAAGTATTCTTTTGTTAGTATAGTCTTATGCCCGAGTATCATCCTTTATTATGAAAGTTGGAGGTATATTAGTATTTCTGTTTGTTAGTGTGTTGATTAGTAATGGTGGAGACTTCTTTTGGCTAATTGCTAAGTTGTCAATTGCCAGTTGAATTGTTATTAGGTTGTTTGGTTGCTGATTTGAGACAGAAAATTTTTGGGATGGTCCAAAAACAGGGGAAATTCTGCCCGATTTTCTGTAAAATTTCCGATGAGGCTTACTGAGGAACACTTGTTCCTAAGCGTCGGTCACAATCCTAAATTGGGTCGTGACAAAAATTTCACTGCTTTTCTTTTTACCTTACATTAGCAAGGTTTGGCTTTACACAAACCTCGAATAACATTAGATTGCTAAACATGTTTTTATTTTACATTAGGATTACATTAGCAAGGTTTGGTTTGGCTTTACACAAACTTCAAACATGTTTGGCAAGAGTAGCTTCAATGACAGTATGAGCTATGGGGTGATAACAATCACAGGCTTCCGAGAATACCCTTCTAGCGAAAACTCTGTCTTCTTCCTTCCCAACACCTTGTACGAGTGCAGTGTAGAGCGGACGAAGGTACAATATCCTTCCAACTTCTTTCAGAGTTTTTTCTACCACACCATAGTATTCTCTGCACCTTGCTGAAATGGCCAGCTGAAGAAAAGCTACCTTTACCTCATAATTTTTTGACTCAGAAAGATGATAGACAGCATCTAATTCTCTGACCTGAAAATAGCACAAAGTGACTCAGAACGACTATTTTCCATTTCGGAATAAGGGTGTTCAAGCAATATCTTAAAGGCAAGAGCGCGAGGCAAGTCATTTTCCTAGCAGTGAGGTAGGGGTGCAAAACCATCAACTGAGGTGGATGTTTTCCAGCACTAGATTTTATTACTTGATTAGAAACATAATCACGAGTTAAAGAAATGAAAATAATAGTTAAAAGAATGAGAACATAAATGATAAGAATTGAGGGCGATAACAAAGAACAGAGAATGAACAGACAACATTGTCAACTTGAATTTTAATTATTTATATAATGCTGTCCGCTAAATCATGGAGACATGTACAAGCACAGAGAAGAAGCAGCACAATTCTATGGTGCATGCGTTCGAATCAACTGACGACATGCCTGAACAAGCATTTGACTCTATTTGCCTGCAGCTTACACAAATTATAGTTGTAAAATGAGACAGGCTGCAGTCAAGCACCAAGACCAGCAGCAAGAGAGAAGAAACAGTTGGCAATTCATCATATTAGAGATCCACAGGTAATAGGAATTTACAAAAGGAGGAACATATATGGACATGCTATATGTACATATTTTCTATGGTGTATTCAAGAAATGTGTGTATATAGGTGTGTAACCACAAATAACAATCAACTAATAACAGAGAGAAAAAAAGTTTTCAAAATGTTAAATCAGATTTATCACTGGAAAATAAGGAAAAAGCACAATCAAATAGGAAAAGAAATAATTTGCCAATTTACTGAGGGAAACTTCTCATTGAATGGCCAGTTACTACCTGAGATGCTTCAACAGATTTAGGCAGGTTCTCCAGGTAAAGCTCCCATTCCTGTCCTTTCCAGTCAGCAACTTCATCCTCTCTTGGCATCCTACCTAGCTTGAACTCATTAGCGAGTGAAACAATCTTTGAATAGATGTTAGAAACTGGTTCCATGGCATCTGGAGGGATCCCTGTGCCCTCGGTCCAAAGTTTCAAATCAATCTTGTTCTCTATTCCAGGGACATTAACTTTAAAGAAATTGAGAAACATATCGGTGTCAATAGATTGAAACTTGAAGGTAGCAATATACTTCTTCAGAAATTCATCAAAAGCAGGTCTTCCAATCTGAGAAATAACAGCGGACGAAAAGTTAAGTTCGTTCTTGTAAGTAGAACGTAGAATACCTCCTAGACTAGATGATCTACTAACCTGTCTTTCAATCCGCTGTAAAAACTGGAAGCCTTTTTCATACGGAACTACAGAGTATACATCATCCGGGTCGACACCTGCCTGATTTGCCTTTAGCTTGGTGAACTCCATGTTATCCTTGAATCTTTCCATTTCCTTAACAAGTCCCTTCCAACCAATTCCAATATTTAATGAAGCTATTTCCTCCCCTTGCTCAGCCTCAACAATTCTTCTCTCTGCATATGTTGTAAAACCCTTCAAACACCAGAATCAGTCTGACTTATTACATTGTTAATTATTGAAAGAAAGACGGAAAGAACGAAAGAATCTCTTTTTTTACAACAAACATAATAGGAGTGCCATCAGAAAGTTCATTCAATTAATCATAGTGCATGCCTAAGTTTGAGTTTGCAGACAAGAGTTAATATAAGCATCGGACTTCATTTCTTCCACTATCGTTATAGTTAAATTATAAGTATTTCACACTCTAATCCACAATTCATATGTAAGTGTTAGGATCGAAAAAAGTCACGTGTCATGCGAAAACTAGTAAAACAAACTTTCAACGACGATAAATTCAACAACAAAATAGAAATCTATCAAAAGAGACACAAACATTTAACGTGTCAACTGACCTACGTCCACGACGGAGATGAGAAATCCATTATATAAAAAAGAACGTACAAAATATCGAGAGAACAACCTCACGAAGAGGCAAACACAAGTGACGCATTAACACAAGTGACACATTAACACTTGTCCCGTAAAAGTTCTCCCCCTAAACACGACTCTCAACTGAATGAGAATGATGGATCTTCAATTTATAAAACTCAAAACGTTTTACACAAGAAAAGTGATCTTGCAAACTTAACAGAAATAGCATCTTTTGCAGATCTTGCAAGTTCATCTCCCAAACAATGCTTTAGAAAGCTATGGTCAAAAGTGGAGTTTTAAAGTGATGGAACGCGAAGGTCAAGGAACTCCAAATGTGTAATCAGAGCCAAAACAAAAACGACTAACGACATTCAATAGAACAATTCATTTAGTATCGTCTCTATCAGACTTTTCAACCTCTAAGCTACCCCCCTCAAGGGCTTTCTATTGGTGTAAATTTTTAGTCAGAGAATAGCTATAAAAGAGAACTAAAACCAGGAAAGTCCATTAGGATGCTAAAGATTGTATTTTAACAGTTTAACCATCCTATAAATAAAGCATTCCCCTATACTCTTCATGTGTTATTTTCAAGTGATTAATACAATAAGCTATAGTACCTCATTCAACCAAAAGTGGTCGTTGTTTTTGTTTGTGATCAAATTCCCCGTCCAGCTATGAGCAAGTTCATGAGCCACCACCTGCGATCCGCTAGCGTCCCCCTTGATCACAGTGGGCGTCAAGAAAACCATCCTCGGATTCTCCATTCCGCCTAAAGGAAAACTCGGAGGCAACACCAAAAGATCAAACCTTTCCCATTCATAAGGTCCAAAAAGCTTCTCCCCAACCTGAATTATCTCTTCAGTGCCAGCAAACTCCTTAGCAGCAGCATCCAATACTGCAGGAACAGCCTCAGCATACACCCTTGTCCTGGGTCCCACCTCCCTAAAACCCAACTCCCCCACAGCAAGTGCAAACAAATAGGGAGGTATAGGCTGTTCCATCTCGAACTCCTCCACCACCCTATCATCTCCACACCACACTGAATCCTCACAGACCCCTTGGGCCTCGGAGGGCAGTGGGTCCCGCCTCTCCAAGTGTCTGGCGGCCATAACAGCTGATAATTGGCGGGGGATGTTCAACTTCGCAGCGTACTTGACACGCGCAGCGGGTGTGTCTTGACAAGGAAAGATGGAACGTGCGTGAATGGGCTGGCAATGGGTGTAGACATAAGGGTGAGTCTTGTTATAAGTTTGAGGAGGGGAAAGCCACTGAAGGGCAGAACTGGAAGGACTGGTTTTGGAGAGAATCAAGATTTGGGTTTGGTTAGAAAGAGAAACGGTGAGTGACTGTCCAAGAATTGGGGAATCAGGAGAGAGGGAGAAAGGAAGTGGGGAAAGGGAAAGTGGGTCAAGCACAGAGGACACAGAAAGGGAGCGAGTGTCGAGAGTGAGGGGTCCGGTGTAAGAGGTGGGGAGGGAGAGAAGAGTGGCAGAGGAAATGGTGGAAGATGAGAAATCGAAAAAGAAAGTGAGGGTTATATGACTAGTGAGCGGGTGTGCTGAATCGGCGAAGGAATGTGGGTCAATGGGTGCCATTGAAATTGAACAGAAATAAAGGTTTTTGTAACTAACAGAGAGAGTATGAATTATGATCTGCTTTTAAATTTTGATGGTAGCGTGAGAATATGTAGGAGTGGGAAGAACTGAAGAAGAATGATACAGACAAGAACAATATGGAAAATCATGTCACCTTCTTCCTAATTTGCCATTAATTTTTGTCTCCTGCTCCAAAAGGCGTTTAGATGAATAAAGAATTACCCACTAAGCCACTTTACTTTTAAAACTAACATAAAACAGATTCTTTAAAAGCTTTACCTACATTATTTGCATGGGCAATAGTATCTCTCTTTTCCAAAGTTTTCTTCTTTTTCAAATGGTATATCATTTCTATAATATACATCTGTGTTACGTCTACAAATTTATGAATTTAAAATTTCGCATACATGCAAATGCTAATAGAGTAAAGTTTATAGGAGGAGTTAAATATGTTATTGGTGCTCTAGATGGGCAGGTTTCACTATGGCCTCACTTATTTGACATCTCACTCTTAATCATTCAAATTTAAGATATTAAATGCGTTTGTTTTTTAAAGTCTGAATAAGATTCAAATCTTAATCATTAAGTGTGTATATTTTTTTTTACTTCACACAACCACTTAATGGGTCTGAATAGGTCTAGATGATTAAGATCTATAATAAAGACTTAATTTCATTAAGATGCTATCATATATTTATTAGTAACTGCGTACCATTATCAACTATCATCGTGCCGCCATCACCACCATATTCAACCACCACCATCTCCACCACCACCAAGCCACCATTATCCTCAATCATAGCTGCCACTATATATTATTGACCATCACCACCCGAATCCCGATATCCCCACCACTCCGACTACCATCATTATCACCCACAATAAACACTCATCCACCTCAACTACCACAACTGACCATCCCATCACCATCAACTACCACAGTAGGCAATCCCCTCATTATAACCTACCACCACCCACTCGCCACCTTCCTCGGTCACAACTACTACAACCACCCGCCATTATTAACTATCACCACCCACCACCACCACCCTCAATCATAATCGTCACCACTACTAGCTACTAGTATGAACCACCATCATCAATCAAAACTACCACCAACCACCGCCTGTAGTCGACATTCATCTGTTAGACATCACCGCCAACAACTATTATATTATAAAAAATTATATAATTTATTGATAGAATATTAGATTAATTAGTATTTCATTTGAATTTTATGTTTCTTAATTTTTAAATAAAGATGAATTTTATACATTCAGATGTTAAAAATCAAACAGTCTTAATTATTTAGTATTCAGATCTTAATACACATCTTAATATATTCATACGTGTATTCAGATTCAGATGTCTTAATCTTAATACACATCTTTGTGAGCACGTGATTTTTGCCATATATGAGAATTACTCCCAAAAATTCAAAATAAAAGAGTTTTATGTTGTTTGCAATATTTGTGGATTTTATGTTATTTTTCTCTTATTTTTTTGCATTTGTGTGTCCATGTTTATTTGATTAAATAAATAAAAATACAAAAATATATTGCATTTGTATATAAAATTCAAGATTGAAATTAAGAGTAATTAAGTTGGTTTTTGAAAATGAAAAATCACAAAACAATGTATTTTTTACATTTTTACCAAAAAATGTCCAAACATGTGATTTTATTTTTATTTGGTATTTAATTATGTGTGTTAATTGTTGGTTGAAGTTAATAAAGATATTTTTATAAGTTAATTTGATTTTTTGTAATATAATTTAGAGTTTAGTTTTAATAATTAGAGAATAAAGAGAAAGTCCGAAATTGGGCTGCCCCAAACATTTTAACCAAATCCAGGCCCAAATCTATACCCTCACCCGGTCCAAGTCGTTTGGTCTCAAAGACGGATGAAACGACGTAGTTTAATGATCGAACTACGCCGTTTCACCGTCAAAAGATCCAAGCCATTCGAAGCAGTTTGATCAAACGGCCTAGATCACGTCTCCCAAACCTGTCTACAGACCCGATCCATACCCCATCCAATCGACTCCCCCCACTTAAACCATACGACATCGTTTCACTCGTAGTGAAGAGATCCAAACCGTTGATCTCTTCAGATCCAACGGTTTGAATAATTTCCACCCCCTACTATATATTCTTTCAACCATACCCCACCCCCTGCAACCAAACCCCACTCATCGTGTAACGACCCGACCGGTCGTTTTAGAAAAATTACGCCCCAATCCCTAACTTAACTGTTCCCCTAAGTTCATTTCTGCCTATTGTGGGTTGCCGGGAGAGTCGGTTTCGAAAATTTGAGCATTTTGGGACACTTAGTCCCTAAATAAGAGCTTTGAAGCTAGAAAACGGTCCGTAGCCGGAACAGTGTTAAGACGATCTCGGAACGGAAATCCGATGGTTCCATTAGCTCCGTTGGGTGATTTCGGGGTTGGGAGCGCATTCGGAATGTATTTTGGAGGTTCGTAGCTCAATTAGGCTTGAAATGCCGAAGGTTGAAATTTTGGCGAATCCGAACGATAGGTGAGATTTTGATCCGGGGGTCAAAATGGAATTCCGACAATTTCTGTATGTGAGTTATGTGATTTTGGATATGTCCGCAAATTTTCAGGTCATTCGGACGTCGTTTGGTCGGGTTTTTGATCGAATATG
Source organism: Nicotiana noctiflora (assembly GCA_032618575.1). NCBI lineage: Eukaryota > Viridiplantae > Streptophyta > Magnoliopsida > Solanales > Solanaceae > Nicotiana > Nicotiana noctiflora. Next base: position 19,581 of record JASVEL010010380.1, read on the forward strand.
CAATTCGGAAAGTTTTAAGAAATTTAGGCTTGAATTCGATGTGAATTATGGGTTTTGATGTTGTTAGACGTGTTTTGATGATTAGAATAAGTTTGTATCATGTTTTGGAATAGGTTGGTGGTTTTCGTTGGGATCCCGGGGGTCTCGGGATGAATCCGGGGGTCCAATCGGGCTATTTCATGCATTTTGGAAATGCTGTTAACTGCTGGTGTGTGCTGCAGACGAATGCTCTATGCGATCGCAATGGGCTAATGCGATCGCATAGAACGTTTTGGAGAGGCCAAGTATTTGTTCTATGCGATCGCGGGCATGGATATGCGATCGCATAGTTCTGGAAAGTTGTGCTCTGCGATCGCGTACAGTCCTATGCGATCGCATAGTGTATAGAGAAGAGGGGTCCCAGGTCCAGCTTTTGTTCTATGCGATCGCGGAGAAGGTCATGCGATCGCATAGTTATATTTCGGTGAGCATTGCGATCGCATTGAGGACTATGCGATCGCATAGAATAGTTTGGCGAGGGTCAAAATTTGTTCTATGCGATCGCAACAGTGTTTATGCGATCGCATAGAGTAAAAATGTCTGGCAGTGGATTTAAGTCCAGAACAGTCAACCCGCGACCCTCACTCGCAAAAATGCCATTTTTGAGCTCCAAGAGAGGGAATTGAAGGGGAAACGCTGGGATATCACCGGGAAATCATCGTGGGTAAGTTTCTTGACCTTAATTCGTTGGTTTATCATGAAATCCATGATTATTTCACCGAAATTGGAAGATTAAAGGTAGGTTTGAGCCCTAGGCCTAAATGTTAGAAAATCTTTGATTTGAATGGGCAACGGAGTCCGATTTCGATAAATTTTATATGCACGGACTCGTATTGAGATAAGGAACCCGAATATATAATTTTCGTGATTTTTCGATAAGCGTACCAAAAGTCGGGTTTTGGCAACTTGTGGGTTTTGGTGAATTTTGAGTTAATTTGATTGGGTAATGCCCAATTGGCCTATTTTGATGTGATTCTATTGATTTTTATCAGATTCTACACTTGTGGAGGCCGACATTCGTGGCAAGAGAGTTGTTTCATAGCGGTCTTGTACCGGAGTCGAGGTAAGTGGCTTGTCTAACCTCGTGTGGGGGAATTTTCACCCCTAGGATATTATGTGATAGTTTAAATGCCTTGTACGCGAGGTGACGGGCGTGTACATGCACTGGTTGTTGAACACGTACTTTATTTAAAATATTCGATGAGCGATATTCCTGTTTTTGGCTGTTAATTTGATATTTTTACCCGGTAATGGTTAGAAAAGCATGATTAGGTAGCACTTAACTGTTTAGTTGCCTAATTGCCTTATTTGAATTCCTTGATAATTATTGGCACTATTTTTCGGTGAAGTTATAGTTAAGCATAATTATTCTCTCTGTGGATTCCTTTATTGGCTGTGCTTGTGGACTGCGGGTTCGATTCCCGGAGACCCAGGGCTGTGGGTTCGATTCCCACAGACCCGGCGTGATATTGGTAGGGACTACGGGTTCGATTCCCGAGATCCTGAGTTATTGGTAGGGACTACGGGTTCGATTCCCGAGATCCCGAGTTATTGGTAGGGACTACGGGTTTGATTCCCGAGATCCTGAGTTATTGGTAGGGACTACGGGTTCGATTCCCGAGATCCTGAGTTATTGATTATTTATTGAGATATGGGCTGCGGGTTCGATTCCCGGAGACCCAGAGGTACTGAGAATGGGACTGTGGGTTCAATTCCCACAGATCCTGGATTTGTTTATTCGAGTTGGTTATTTGTTGTTAGCTTAATTGTAGACAGTTGCAGTAATCATCATAATGTTGTTATTTCGGAAATTATTATCATTTAAACTATTTATTTTGTTATTATCATTATATTATTGTTTCTCGGTAGGGCCCCTGACCTTCCTCGTCACTACTCCATCGAGGTTAGGCTTGGCACTTACTGAGTACCGCCGTGGTGTACTCATGCTACTCTTCTGCACACTTTTGTTGTGCAGATCCAGGTACATCAGAGCAGGTTCGTGCTAGGTGATTCCGCAGCTTTCTGGGAGACTTCGAGGTATGATCTGCTACATCCGCGGATCCGGAGGCTTCCCTTCTATTCTAGTATTAATAGTCGACATTTTTCTTCATTTCGTTGCTAGATACTCTTTACACATAGAGCCACAGTTGTATTTCCCTTTTAGTCTGTGTTACCGTGGGGTTCCGGATCTTGGTAGTGTTTTATTCATTGTGTGATGGATGTATGTGCCAAGCGGCACGGATTACATATCTTTTATGCATATTTTCCGCTGTTTCTTATTTAAGTATTTAAAATTTGTATATTCCGCAACGTGTTAGGCTTACCTAGTCGTGGGGACTGGGTGCCATCATGACATGTTCACAATTGGTGAACTAGGGTCGTGACACATCGTCTCTCTCAGAGACTCAAACAAGCTCTTGTAACGCCACCGTGCTCCGCCCACCGAAAATCGCCTCACAGCGGTTTCGGTGGCCAAAACACCTCCATCTTTACACCACAGCCTCCCCTTAGCCTCTTCAACCCAAATCCATGGTCCGTTAAACTCAAATCACCACCAACTGTCTCGAATCTTCAATTGAAGATTCAAGCGAAAAACCCTAGTTTACCCAAACCTTCCCCAAATCAACACCCCACAACCCCCAAAGCTTCCCCTCACCAAATTCGAACGTGTTCGTGTAAAGCCCTTTCTTTTTTGAGTACTTTGAAGATTCCAGAATCTATTTCATCGCAAAGTAGTATTATTCGCTTGTTCTTGACTAAGAACAAGTGAATAATATTATTTTGCGATTTAAATCGGAAGCTCAGTCGAGTCAAAGTTGAAAATGGTAATTTTCGTTCATTTCAGTTCCCTTTTGCTATATTTCTTTTCCGTTTTTGTATACTTGTTTCATATGTCCGTATACATGTCTTATGCTTCATCTCCTTTCTGCTAACTTGTTCGTTGAATCAAGGTTGAGTCCAGTTTTAGATTAATGGGTGTTATCATTTGAAGTTAGTGTTTTTTTTTCAAATTCTATTTTTTTTAAATGGTTCGAGTCAATAACAAAGTCCAATTCATGTTTTTCTGAATGATGCCCATTAATGTTCATGATTAAGTCTAAGATGTTGAGTGTGTATGTTTGGTTTCTCTGATTGTAGCTTGGTCTACGTCAAACCAATCAGTGCTCATAGTGTTGATCTGTTACTGTTAAGTTAATTATATTTAAGTTGTATTGTATGATATTTGATCCCCTGTAAAATTCAATGTCATTCTTTTAAGTTATCTTTAACTTGTGAGAAACATAACTATTCATCTTTGGCTTAGCTGTAGCTTAAATTTAGTCTTAGTTTGTTCCAATGATTTATTTGGAATTAATCTAGGAGAATTGGTTATAGCTGTCTGGAAGGGAGTGGGTAAAATAGTGAATTAAGAGGATCAGGGGAATAATTAATGGCTGCTAATAATTTTAGGGAGTAATTAGTAATAGCTTAAGAGTTTGAGTAGGAGGCTGCTACTTGGGTAGGGGGTAAACTATTTATATTAATTAATAAGAATTAAGTGAGTGGAAATTAGATACCTATTTAATATTGAAAAAGGACTAAGCTGTGGGGGGGGGGCAAAGGCACCAACTGTATGCCTATAAAGGCTGGAAAATCATATTAGAAAAAGGGCAGAAAAAGAAAAGAAGAAAAAAACAGGTTTTGAGAGTTTTTTTTAACACACACACAGATTTTCATACACAAAGATTTGAGAGATAAAAATAGACCTGCAGATTTTTATACACACATAAAGAGGATTGGAAGTTAAAAAAAAAAAGATAGAAGCTTAGAAAAAAAATAGCTGAAAGTTTTTTTTGAAAGAAACCTACTGTTCGATTGATTATATTTTCGAGTCTAAAGGGTTGGTTTACTGGTGATTTTGAAAACTGGTCGGGTTGGCTGAGTGTATTCTAAAACGGTTGGCCTCAAATTCTTTCGGATTCGTTCCCTTTAATTTTGGGCTGTTGGTTGAGGTTCATACTGGTCAAAACTTGTTGTTTCCGAGCTTTCTGGATATTCCTGCTATTGCTGTTAGTTGTTGTGTTGTTGCTGTTGCATTACTGCCTTTTTGCTGCTGCTGATTCTTTCCCTTTCTCATTACTTTCAATTTCTCAGGTACATTCCTCTGATTGTCTCATGTAGCTCCTCACTTGAAATGAAATGGAATGGCGGACTATTCTGTTTGATTTTCATTGGAATTTTGTTACTATGTTAGTCATTTACATCTTAGTTAACTTTAGGACGTGTTGAACAGATTAGTTATATTAATTATTTTGTATTAGGCCAATTAGATAGATGAACTGTTTTTCTTGCAATGAACTGTACTGAAACGATGAATTGCTAGGCAAAAATGTGTTCGTTTGAACTATTAAGTGTGTGTTCACGCCTTGAGAAATGCGCATGAGTTTAATCGAGTAATAAGCGTAGCAAGTATGTGTTGGATCAATTAGAGTAGTCTCTATTAAATTAAAAGGTGTTTTGTGATTAATTGGACTGAAAATCGTTAGGATAGCGCAATACTTCTGTTTATATGCAATAATGATGATATGATTTAGCCTATCGTTCTGAAGTCAGCTTAGGCAATTTAATCTCGTCCAGCTTCCCTGCTTGTTTTCAATTTCGATTCTCGTATAAACAAATCAACACTTTAACAAATTAGTAATAGTTCAGGTTTATGCATAATCATTTGCAACTATTGGCAAAGCTACCATTTAGGTGTGAATTTGTGTGAGTAACAATTTTGTTGTTTGTTGTTTCACGCTTAAAGAACCTCATATAGAATAATTTTGATGATTCAAATGTGATCTCTTAATCAACATTTGAGGAGAGTAGATATCACAATCAGTAAATGCAAATTACATCTCGCCTAAAATTAGCAGATTTAATAGCTCATGATTAGTTTGTATTTTTAATTCTAAACTAGACAATAATTTAGATCATTTTGTTTAATCATGGGTAAGAAGCAAATTTTAAAGGTCTGGACCGAACAGATTTGTGGCCTTAGCTAATGGACAATCACGTAATTACACCGCCTTGGGCCCCAATATGTTAAAAAATAGAGAAATATACGTGGGAGGTCATTTTTAAAAAAATATTTAAAAGAATGTTAGTAATCTATATTTATTACATAAAAAGAAGATTTTTTTACATTTAGAGCATATTTTAAAAATATCCAAATAATTAATTAACATGACAAAAGGCACAAATTAGGGTATCTTTCCACATTTCACATTCTCTCTCTTCCCTAAATCAAATCTGATGCACTCTCTCTTCATAAAACCTCCTCTTCTTTCATTCAATCTCTCAATCCATGGAAGTTTTCTTCAAAATTAGACATTAATATTGGAAACAATCGTTCCATAATATAAATCTCCGAGATTTTGTGCCTTTTGCCCAGTTATCCAGAAAAATTACGGGGATTTTGTTCAATCATTGCAAAAAATCAAGGAGATTTCGCTGAAATCTTCTTATACTTAGATCATTTGTTTGGCGTTTTGGCTTGATTTTGAAGAATATTCCATCGAGATTTCGTCCATGATTTCATCCATTTGCTCAATCAATCACTCCAATTAAATCCACAGTCCGTAGAAATGGTATATATATTTGAGTTGTATATCTATTTTTGTATTATTTCTATTAGGCTTTCCAACTGTTTTTACATAGAATCTGCAACAATGGCTAAGTTAAAACAATAACTGAAGATAGAATCGATGAACAATTTGGGTCATTGTTCGAAAATGAATTTATGGGCTGTAAATGCTATTAGGGATACCTACTCTGATTCTACATCAGACTCTAATGAAAATATCATACCTCTTACTCATCCTACTTTTGATTTGTTGCAAGATACTCCTGCAAGAATTGCGAACCAGAGGCGGTTGCGAACAGAGTGTTCATTTGAGAAAAATATTGAGAGGCGGGCGGATTAAGTGCCAGATTTCACTCCAAAAAATTATAATCAAGTTGCAAAAGAAAATGTTGTTGTATTGGATACAAAGAAGCATAAAAGGATGTCACGACCCAAATCCGGTCGTGATGGCGCCCAACAATCAAGCTAGGCCAGCCAGACCAACAATTCAATTATAACAAAATACCAGTCCCCAAATGGACAACCCAAGAAGAATATATGAGTTTAAGAACTCCAATAATAATAATATTGAACAAAAGTACTGACACTCCCAAAGATCCGGAGTCACAAGTCTAGAGCCTCTAACAAAACCCAACAGGAAATAGAGAGTACGATATAGTAGTACTCAAGTCTGAATACAAAATATAAAATAACAACGGGAATGAGAGGAGAAGCTAGGTTCTGCGAACGTAGGCAGCTACCTCAGCAACTCGATGTGACAATGTAAACGCCGGAGATGCCCGTCTACTGCTCCTGAGTACCTGAGTCTGCACACAAAAGGTGCAGGGAGTAGGGGTGAGTACTAAGTACTCAGTGAGTAACAAATATATATAAGTAGCTGATAGTAAGAAATCCACAAAATACCACAATATGAAGCTACACTACAGTTCGAATCTCCTACGAACTAGCAACAACAATACAATACAACTACCACAGAGTAATTCAATAAATACAGATGCAATGCTGTAACGACCCGACCCGTCGTTACGGGAATTTACCACTCCGTCATGTTGCAATTGCATGTTCTCCTACACCCCAAGCGCAATACTGCTGCGGCGTGCAGCCCGATCCTCATATCAACCACTGTGGCGTGCAGCCCGATCCCATGCTCAGTCCACAATAAGCAATTAAGTCACAAAACAATTCATTATCCTTAATTCCAGTTCTCAATTCATAATTTATGAAAAATACTTTAGCTTTATTAAATTTGTAAAAGCCGGTGACTTAGCATTTCAAAAGTGTGATTTCAATTTCCAGGACTGAGATCAATGATTTAAGCAATTATAGCTATCACATAAATATTGTCCTCTAAGGACGCTACAGATCGGCACAAGGCCCCAAACAAGGCTTACAGCCCACAAATATATCAAATACAGTGTATTTCCAACACTAATAACATATTATTCATTTTCGGGATGGACCAAGTCTCAATCCCCAGTCACAATCAATCCCGCACCTGCCACGGTGTGTGAGCCACGCCCTATTAGCGTCACAATGTGCTAAGCCGGGGTTTCGAACCCTCAGGCTACCATATACACAAACTACACACCTCTAGCCGGCCGTAGACTCGTCCGCGATGCCTTTTCCTTTGAATTTCGCTCCCTCGTGCGTAGAATCTAGTCAAACCACAATAATTATATCAAATACGGGTCAAAGAATCATAACCCACTTCAATTTATATGAAATTCGCATAATTACACTAAGTTGGTAAAACCCGACCCCGGGCCCCACTGCTCGAAAAATTCCGAAATTAGTAACAACGCGATCCTTATCTCGTCACGAGTCCGTGCATATAAAATTTATCGAAATCGGAGTTCCAATGGCCTTCCAAATCCAAAAATCCCGTTTTCATTACTTAGGCCACATTTCTTCAAGATTTCAACCCAATTTCATGAAGATTGATGTTAATACTACCATAAAATGATGTTTTTGAGTCAAGAATCTTACCTCCGACGAATACCCGATGACTTCTCGATGATTTCCTCGAGTTTTCTTCTCTCTAGGGCTCAAAGTTGTGTTTTGGGGGTGTAAACCCATAACCCCTTTGTTCTGCAATTTAATTCACTGCCAGAGACTGTTGTTCTTCGCGTTCGCGTGAGCTCCCACGCGTTCGCGAAGAACAGATCCTCCTTACTCTTCGCGTTCGCGTCGCTTACCACGCGTTCGCGATGCACAATTCCATTACCCTTCGCGAACGCGACACATCCCACTCGTTCGCGATGTACAAGTTTCCAGCCGCCCAGATTTCTTCTACGCGTTCGCGATACACCTCCCGCGAACGCGAAGCACAACACCCACGACCCTACGCGAACGCGACCCAAGCAACGCGTTCGCGATGCTTAACACTCCTGACCTACGCGAACGCGACTCCCTCTCCCGCGAACGCGATGCACAAAAGGCTTGGCCTTCGCGAACGCGACACTTGTCACGCGAACGCAGAAGGCTTAAGGGCCTGGGCAGAACCTGCAGTTTTTCTGCAGATTTTTGCCAAGTCCAAATGCTCGGTTGATGGTCCGAAATCATCCCGAGGCCCTCGGGACCCCAATGAAAACCACCAACGTACCCCAAAACATGATACGAACTTGTTCCAATCATAAAAACACCATACTAAACATCAAAATCACCAATTATCCGCGGATTCAAGCCTAAGTTTCTTCAAAACTTTCAAAACTAACATTCAATCCAAAACCCGGTCAAACGATGTCTAAATGACCTGAAAATTTGCAGGACACATCCAAAATCACATAACGAAGCTACAGAAATTGTCGGAATTCCATTCCGACCCCCGGATCAAAATATCACCTACCATCCGGTTTTCGCCAAAATTCAACATTCGCCAATTCAAGCTTAAAACTACACCGGACCTCCGAATTCAATTCCGATTGTTCTCCTAAGTCATAAATGATCCCCCGAAACTAGTCAAATCATCAGAATCCGGTTCCGAGCACTCTAACTCAATAGTCAACTCTTGGTTGACTTTTCATATTCAAGCTTTCTTCAAACACGCTATTTGTTTCAGTTTCAATCCAAATCACTCCTAACTCACCCGATATACTCTAATACTGTTTTACAAGCATAATATATGTAAATGCAAGGTAACGGGGTGGAAATTCCCGTAACGACGGGCCGGGTCATTACATTCTCCCCAACTTAAACAAACGCTCGTCCGCGAGCGGGTTAAGAAACATACCTGGAGTTTCAAACAAGTGTGGATATCTACTTCGCATCTCCTGCTCGGTTTCCCAAGTTTCATCCTCCACGGGACGACCTCTCCACCGCACTTTCACCGAAGCTATATCTTTGGATCTCAGCTTACGAACCTGTCGACCCAAAATGGCTACTGGTTCCACATCATAAGTCAAATCCTCATCTAGCTGTATCGTGCTGAAGTCCAACACATGAGACGGGTTTCCGACATACTTCCGGAGCATAGATACATGGAACACCGGGTGAACTCCCGACAAACTGGGTGGCAAAGCAAGCATATAAGCCACCTCCCCAACTTTCCTAAGCACCTCAAAAGGTCCAATAAACCTTGGGCTCAACTTCCCGTTCTTTCCAAACCTTATAACACCCTTCATAGGCGAAACCTTTAGCAACACCTTCTCACCTACCGAATAAGACACATCTCGGACCTTCCGGTCCGCATAACTCTTCTGACGCGACTGAGCTGTGCGAAGTCTTTCCTGAATCACCTTCACCTTGTCTAAGGCATCTTGGACTAACTCTGTCCCTAACAACCTAGCCTCGCCGGGCTCGAACCAACCAACTGGAGATCTACACCGCCTCCCATATAAAGCTTCATACGGTGCCATCTGAATGCTGGACCGATAGCTATTATTGTAAGCAAACTCCGCCAAAGGCAAATAATCAGCCCATGAACCACCAAAATCAATGACACAAGCACGCAACATGTCCTCCAATATCCGAATAGTACGCTCAGACTGCCCATCCGTCTGTGGATGAAATGCTGTGCTCAACTCTACCCGTGAACCCAACTCTCGCTGAAATGTCCTCCAGAACTGAGATGTGAACTGGGTACCTCTGTCTGATATAATAGAAATGGGAACTCCATGCAATCTCACTATCTCACGGATGAATAACTCTGCCAACCGCTCTGAGGTATAGGTAGTACACACTGGGATGAAGTGAGCTGACTTGGTCAACCTATCCACCACCACCCAAACTGAATCAAACTTCCTCGCTGTCCGAGTGAGTCCGCTAACAAAGTCCATAGTAATCCTTTCCCACTTCCACTCAGGAATATCGATACGCTGGAATACACCACCAGGTCTCTGATGCTCATACTTGACCTGCTGACAGCTTAGACACCGAGCCACATGGCTCACAATATCTTTCTTCATCTTTCTCCACCAGTAATGCTGCTTCAAGTCCTGGTACATCTTCGCGGCTCCTGGATGAATAGAATACCGCGAGCTATGGGCCTCTTCCAATATCAACTCACGAAGGCCATCAACATTGGGCACACATATCCGGCCCTGCATCCGCAATACACCATCACTATCAATAGTGACATCTCTGGCATCATCATGCTGAACTCTGTCCTTAAGGACAAGTAAGTGCGGATCATCATACCGGCGCTCTCGAATACGATCATATAAAGAAGAACGAGCTACTACACAAGCCATCACCCGACCGGGCTCAGAAATATCCAGCCTCACCATCTGATTAGCTAACGCCTGAACATCAACTGCTAGGGGTCTCTCCCCAACTGGAATATACGCCAAACTGCCCATACTAATAGCCTTCCGGCTCAATGCATCAGCCACTACATTGGCTTTCCCAGGATGATACAAGATAGTAATATCATAGTCTTTAAGCAATTCCAGCCATCTCCGCTGCCTCAAATTTAGATCTTTTTGCTTAAACAAATGCTGAAGGCTGCGGTGGTCCGTATATACATCACAAGATACACCATATAGATAATGCCTCCAAATCTTCAAGGCATGAACAATAGCAGCTAACTCCAAATCATGAACAGGGTAGTTCTTCTCGTGGGGTTTTAGCTGACGAGAAGCATATGCAATAACTCTACCCTCCTGCATCAACACACAACCGAGTCCAACTCCGGAAGCATCACAATACACCGTATATGACCCTGAGGCCGATGGTAACACAAGTACTGGAGCTGTGGTCAAAGCCTCCTTGAGCTTCTGAAAGCTCTCTTCACATTCATCAGACCACACAAATGGGGCATTCTTCTGTGTCAGCTTAGTCAACGGTGAAGCAATAGATGAGAAATCCTGAACAAACCGGCGATAATAGCCTGCTAAGCCAAGAAAACTCCGAATCTCTGTAGCTGAGGAAGGTCTGGGCCAATTCTGTACTGCCTCGACCTTCCGTGGATCAACCCGAATACCATCACTGGACACTATATGTCCCAGAAAACCGATGGTATCAAGCCAAAACTCACACTTAGTGAATTTTGCATAAAGTTTCTCTTCTCTCAACCTCTGCAGTACCACCCTCAGGTGCTGTGCATGCTCTTCCTGGCCGCGTGAATACACCAGAATATCATCAATAAACACAATCACAAAAGAATCAAGGTACGGCCGAAATACACTATTCATCAAGTGCATGAATGCAGCTGGGGCATTAGTCAACCCAAAAGACATCACCAGGAACTCGTAGTGCCCATATCGCGTCCTGAACGCTGTCTTCATAATATCCGAGTCCCTGATCTTCAACTGATGATAGCTCGATCGAAGATCAATCTTAGAAAATACACTAGCTCCCTGGAGCTGATCAAATAGGTCCTCAATACGAGGCAATGGGTATTTATTCTTCACCGTTACCTTGTTCAGCTGCTTGTAATCAATGCACATTCTCATTGTGCCATCTTTCTTCTTCACGAACAACACCGGTGCACCCCAAGGTGACACACTTTGACGAATGAAACCCTTATCTAAGAGTTCCTGAAGCTGTTCTTTCAATTCTTTTAACTCTGCTGGTGCCATGCGATAGGGAGGAATAGAAATGGGCGGAGTACCCGGCACCAAGTCAATACCAAAATCGATATCTCGGTCAGGTGGCATGCCTGGTAGGTCGGCTGGAAATACATCCGGAAACTCCCTCACAATGGGAACCGAATCAAGACTGGGTGTCTTGGCCTCAACATTTCTAATGAAGGCCAAATAAGATAAACAACCCTTGTCAATCATTAGTTGAGCCTTTATATAAGAAATCACCCTGTCGGACACATAATCAGTCAAGCCACGCCACTCGATCCTCGGATTACCCGGAATAGCTAGTGTGACTGTCTTGGCATGACAGTCCAGAATCGCATGGTAAGGAGATAGCCAATCCATGCCTATAATTACATCGAAATCCACCATGCCCAGTAATAATAAATCAACTCGGGTCTCCAGACCCCCAATAGTAATAATACAGGATCGATATACCTGATCCACAACAACAGTATCCCCTACTGGGGTAGACACATGTACGGGCAAATCAAGAATACCACGGGTCATACCCAAATGATGTGCAAAATAAGTAGAGACATAAGAATAGGTGGATCCGGGATCAAATAAGACAGAAGCATCCCTGTGGCAGACTGAGATAATACCTGAAATGACCGCATCTGAAGCACTAGCATACTTCCTATCCGGAAGAGCATAAAAACGACCCTGACCTCCACCAGTACGATCCTCGCCCCTGGGGCGACCTCTGGATACCTGGCCACCAGTCCTAGCCGACTGTGCTGGCGCTGAAGAAACAGGAGTAGAAGACGAAGGTTGATCCCTCCGCTGAGACCGCTTACGAAGCCACTGAGGACACTCTCTCCTGATATGGCCCAAATCACCGCACTCAAAACAATGGCCCGAAGATGGAAGAAGGGGCTGCTGAGGACCCCTCGCTACAGATGAACCCTGTGCTGAGGAAGTAGGAGCAGAGCTCTGAGCTGGAAGAGCACTCAGTACAGACTAACTTTGCTGGCGGCTCTGCTGACCCTGATAACCCTGCTGGCCTTGACGACCACGATCAGATGAAACCCCACTGGACTCTGTACGTCCAGACTGATGAGATCTGAAAGAGCGACCTCTGCTATGCTGAAATTGGCCCCTAGACGGAGCACCACTGTAACTGCCAGTACCACGAGGCCTCTTAGCCTCTCTCTCCTCTCGCTCTCTGCGGCGATCTGTCTCAACGTGACGGGCAGCATCAACCACCTCCTCAAAGGTAACTGTCGAAACTCTCTCCCTGGTCATCAATATGCGGATGGGATAAATAAGGCCATCAATAAATCTTCAAATCCTCTCTCTGTTTGTAGGAACCATCCACATGGCATGACGGGCCAATTGTGTGAATCTCATCTCGTATTGATTAACCGTCATATCTCCCTGCTTCAACCACTCGAACTGACGTCGCAGCTCCTCTCTTTGAGACCGAGGCACGTACTTCTCCAAAAATACCATGGAGAACTGCTGCCAAGTGAAGGGCACTGCCCCAGCGGGCCTACGCCTCTCGAAATCCTCCCACCACTGGAATGCTGCACCTGTGAACTGAAAAGTGGTAAATGAAACACCGCTGGACTCTAGATACCCGCGGTGCGAAGCATGCACTGACATCTGTCAAGAAAACCCTAGGCGTCCTCGCCCTCAGCACCACTGAATATCGGAGGCTGTAACCTCTCAAATCTCTCAAAACGACGTTGCTCATCGTCGGGCATAGCTGGAACCATATAAGCAGGAGCTGGTGCAACGGGCACAACTGGCTGAACTGGCTTGGGTGTGTGAGCCACAGGGGTCTGATTCCCTCCCCCTGCCTGTGAAGAAGATACTGCAGTAGTAGCTGCAACTACCTGAGCCAAGCCTGTGCACACTGATAAGATCTGAGCCAAGGTCTCCTGAAGACCCGGTATCACAATGGGCACTGCCGATGCCTGAACCTGAGTTGCCGGAGCATCTGCCGCTGGAATCTGGTCCTGAGCCTGGGCCACTGGTGGGTCAGCAAGTGCTGGTGCTGCTGCCCTACCTCTACCACGACCACGGCCTCTGGGTGCCAATGGTGGTCGTCCGCCACGTCCGTTAGCTCGTGTTCTCGCCATCTGCGAGAGAATAGAATATGGAAAAATTTAATTTCATGATAACACAAATCGCACGATATGAATCCAAGAAAATGAGGTTTTTCCTAAAGTTTCTGTAGCCCTCCGAGGATAGATACGGATGTCTACGTACCGATCCGCGAAAGCCTACTAAACCGGCTCATGACTCGCGAGTCCTAATAACCTAGAGCTCTGATACCAACTTGTCACGACCCAAATCCGGTCGTGATGGCGCCCAACAATCAAGCTAGGCCAGCCAGACCAACAATTCAATTATAACAAAATACCAGTCCCCAAATGGACAACCCAAGAAGAATATATGAGTTTAAGAACTCCAATAATAATAATATTAAACAAAAGTACTGACACTCCCAAAGATCCGGAGTCACAAGTCTAGAGCCTCTAACAAAACCCAACAGGAAATAGAGAGTACGATATAGAAGTACTCAAGTCTGAATACAAAATATACAATAACAACTGGAATGAGAGGAGAAGCTAGGCTCCGCGAACGTAGGCAGCTACCTCAGCAACTCGACGTGACAATGTAAACGCTGGAGATGTCCGTCTACTGCTCCTGTGTACCTGAGTCTGCACACAAAAGGTGCAGGGAGTAGGGGTGAGTACTAAGTACTCAGTGAGTAACAAATATATATATGTAGCTGACAGTAAGAAATCCACAAAATACCACAATATGAAGCTACACTACAGTCCGAATCTCCTACGAACTAGCAACAATAATACAATACAGCTACCACAGAGTAATTCAACAAATACGGATGCAATGCAATGCACATAACCGCTACGGCGTGTAGCCCGATCCAATTTAACGTCGACGGCGCTCACTGGGGGTGTGTACAGACTCCGGAGGGGCTCCTACAGCCCAAGCGCAATACTGCTGCGGCGTGCAACCCGATCCTCATATCAACCACTGCGGCGTGCAGCCCGATCCCATGCTCAGTCCACAATAAGCAATTAAGTCACAAAACATTTCATTTTCCTTAATTCCAGTTCTCAATTCATAATTTATGAAAAATACTTTAACTTTATTAAATTTGTAAAAGCCGGTGACTTAGCATTTCAAAAGTGTGATTTCAATTTCCAGGACCGAGATCAGTGATTTAAGCAATTATAGCTATCACATAAATATTGTCCTCTAAGGACGCTACAGATCGGCACAAGGCCCCAAACAAGGCTTACAGCCCACAAATATAGCAAATACAGTGTATTTCCAACACTAACAACATATTATTCATTTCCGGATGGACCAAGTCTTAATCCCCAATCACAATCAATCCCGCACCTGCCACGGTGTGCGAGCCACGCCCTATTAGCGTCACAATGTGCTAAGCCGGGGTTTCGAACCCTCAGGCTACCATATACACAAACTACTCACCTCTAGCCGGCCGTAGACTCGTCCGCGATGCCTTTTCCTTTGAATTTCGCTCCCTCGTGCGTAGAATCTAGTCAAACCACAATAATTATATCAAATACGGGTCAAAGAATCATAACCCACTTTAATTTATATGAAATTCGCATAATTACACTAAGTTGGTAAAACCCGACTCCGGGCCCCACTGCTCGAAAAATTCCGAAATTAGTACCAACGCGATCCTTATCTCGTCACGAGTCCGTGCATATAAAATTTATCGAAATCGGAGTTCAAATGGCCTTCCAAATCCAAAAATCCCGTTTTCATTACTTAGGCCACATTTCTTCAAGATTTCAACCCAATTTCATGAAGATTGATGTTAATACTACCATAAAATGATGTTTTTGAGTCAAGAATCTTACCTCCGACGAATATCCGATGACTTCTCAGTGATTTCCTCGAGTTTTCTTCTCTCTAGGGCTCAAAGTTGTGTTTTGGGGGTGTAAACCCGTAACCCCTTTGTTCTGCAATTTAATTCACTGCCAGAGACTGTTGTTCTTCGCGTTCGCGTGAGCTCCCACGCGTTCGCGAAGAACAGATCCTCCTTACTCTTCGCGTTCGCATCGCTTACCACGCGTTCGCGATGCACAATTCCATTACCCTTCGCGAACGCAACACATCCCACGCGTTCGCGATGTACAAGTTTCCAGCCGCCCAGATTTCTTCTACGCGTTCGCAATACACCTCCCGCGAACGCGAAGCACAACACCCACGACCCTACGCGAACGCGACCCAAGCAACGCGTTCGCGATGCTTAACACTCCTGACCTACGCGAACGCGACTCTCTCTCCCGCGAACGCGATGCACAAAAAGGCT
The DNA here is from genome assembly GCA_032618575.1 of Nicotiana noctiflora. Taxonomy (NCBI): domain Eukaryota; kingdom Viridiplantae; phylum Streptophyta; class Magnoliopsida; order Solanales; family Solanaceae; genus Nicotiana; species Nicotiana noctiflora. Next base: position 35,581 of record JASVEL010010380.1, read on the forward strand.
TGGCCTTCGCGAACGCGACACTTGTCACGCGAACGCGAAGGCTTAAGGGCCTGGGCAGAACCTGCAGTTTTTCTGCAGATTTTTGCCAAGTCCAAATGCCCGGTTGATGGTCCGAAATCATCCCGAGGCCCCCGGGACCCCAACGAAAACCACCAACGTACCCCAAAACATGATACGAACTTGTTCCAATCATAAAAACACCATACTAAACATCAAAATCACCAATTATCCACGGATTCAAGCCTAAGTTTCTTCAAAACTTTCAAAACTAACATTCAATCCAAAACCCGATCAAACGATGTCCGAATGACCTGAAAATTTGCAGACACATCCAAAATCACATAACGAAGCTACAGAAATTGTCGGAATTCCATTCCGACACGCGGATCAAAATATCACCTACCATCCGGTTTTTGCCAAAATTCAACATTCGCCAATTCAAGCTTAAAACTACACCGACCTCCGAATTCAATTCCGATTGTTCTCCTAAGTCATAAATGATCCCCCGGAACTAGTCGAATCATCAGAATCCGGTTCCGAGCAATCTAACTCAATAGTCAACTCTTGGTTGACTTTCCATATTCAAGCTTTCTTCAAACACGCTATTTGTTTCAGTTTCAATCCAAATCACTCATAACTCATCCGATATACTCTAATACTGTTTTAAAAGCATAATATATGTAAATGCAAGGTAACGGGGTGGAAATTCCCGTAACGACGGGCCGGGTCGTTACAAAGGATAAGAAAGTTTAAGGAGAAAAAGTTGGAAGAAGATGTAGAAGATGTATTTGAGGATATACTATCTGATTCTACGAAGCACAAAAAAAAAAAAAAAGATTGACGAGGCTAGAGAACGAACACCGAATCTTAAGGTATTGTACGTTTGTATTACAATTTGATTAAATATTTTTTATATTTGTTATATTTATCAAACGTATCTCTAGTAGGTTCGCACTTTGGCATGCATGTTATTTGGCTGTAATTCTATATTGTTCACAACCATATAGAGTAATCACTATCAAATAAATTGAGCAGAATTTTTTAGAACTTTTCCAAGTACTAAAAACTGAGCATATGCCATAGTGTATAAAGTATTTATGTAGTAACTTTATTATCAGCACACTCTAATTTCATTATATATTCTAAGTTTATACCTTGAATGTAAATTTAAATATACATACTCTGTCACCATCATAGAAATAAGAATATAGATTATTTCATGTATAATCTATATGTGCTTTATAACATTTATAAGTTACACCCTGAATGATCAAATTATTTTGATGGTATAACAACTTTACCTACATTTCATATGAATGCAGATAAATGATACACTTTAGATAATATATATCCGCTTAAGAAATGAAATACTTATATGCTTATTAAATCAATATTTTTATATTATTATTGAATGCAGGTTTGGGATTTTTATTTCAAACCACAAGATCATCAGAAATTAAAGATTGGTGCCACTGGTAATATTTACATTGTTCAGACATTGAATAAACATCTAAATTCCAAACAATTTGCAATGTTCAGAGAAACTTGTTTTGGGTACTTCCTTGATTTGCCAATAGTAGGTATGCAACCCCGTTTGATTCACTCTCTATTGTTGAGGGAGGTTGTTCATGATAATGGAGATGAACTTTGGTTTTCCTTTAATGGTAGTAAAATACGTTTTGGTATCGGTGAGTTTGCACTCGTTACCGGTCTTAAATGTACTGGTGTAGCCCATAAACGCTATGATGACAAAAAAAGTTGTGGCTTGATTGATCGTTGTTTTCAAGGAATTAAGAAGCTTAATAGTCAAGCTATAATCGATTGTTTTGAAGGAAAAAGATGGTCATCTGATCATGATGCAGTGAAGATTGATGTTTTGTACTTCATACATTCTTTTTTGTTTTCGTCACTTCCTGATAGTCCTGTCTCAATTGGTCATTTTGAATTGGTTGATTCTGGTGAATTCGAGAATTACCCATGGGGTAAATTGGTTTTTAATGATACATATAGCTCGTTGAGAAAAGCTTTTCGAGGGAAGAGATCAAAAAAATTTTCTAGGTTATATGGCCTTCCATTGTCATTCCAAATATGGTTTTATGAATGCTGTCCTCGAGCTAAGGATCAAATAGCTGTGTTTGTTCAGCATAGAATTCCTCGCATACTTAGCTGGAAAGTGATCAGTAATCCTACTACAAGTGAAGCGACAAAGTTACTTTCTGACAAAAAGGTAATTTTGAGTTATACTGCTTTCATGTTGTTAAAAATTAAACATTTGTATATTGGTTAAAATGTAAATCTACATTAAGTTTTAGTTGAAGGTGAGGAATATTTTCCCAACTACACATGAAAAATCAAGTATGGATGTCCTTCAGTTTTTTGACGATAAATTGGAAGACAATGCAACAATAAGGGATGATCTTGTACATGAACCTGGCGACGATGACTTCCAATCTCCTCCGCATCTGCCACCTAAGGTATACCACTACAAGAAATGAGGTCTATTGTGGCGACAAAAGTTGCCACTGAAAGTCCAAAAGTCGCCACAGAAGACAATCGGTGGTGAGCCTATAGTCGTTGGCTATAGTCAGTGGCTGAAACTCAATCGTCGCGACTAAATTGGTCGACACAAAAGATATGCTTTCAGTGGAAACATTAATCGCCACAAAAGTTAACTAAGATTGACACAAAATACACCTTCAAGAGACGTTAGTCGCCATTGAATAGTCTTCTTTGGTGGTGACTCATTGTTGCCACAAAAGGTTTATCTGTCGTGACAACATTAGTCGCCCCAAATTCCTCGCCTTTTTGTGTCAACTTTTATCGTCACTAATATTCACTTACTTTTTGTGGCAACAGGGGATTGTTACCAAAACTAACCTTTTTGTGACGATGAAATATCACTACAATACTATTATTTTCGTGACAACAATAGTCGTACAATACAAATTTCCTGTTTTAAAAAATATTTATATAAAACTATAATAGATTCTTACTAGCTAATAGTCGAACATTAATAATAAAACAACCTATTTATAGTGGTAACAATACATTTCACGAAATAGAATTGTATATTATAATCTTTTCATTGGTAAAAGTGTAAATAATCTAAATTAAAGTAACATTGTCATTGCACGTCCTCAATAAAAAGAATAAAATTTCTTTAAAATACTCCAAAAACTTCAAACTACTCCAATGTTTGTAAACTACTCTACTGCAACTTCATTTCTTCATTGTTGAAGTTCTTTGTTCCTATCATTGTAAAAAAAAATATAATGAACAAAATTAGCAGATGTACGAACTAAAGAAAATATCTCTACAAGTAGCATATCGGCAAAATTAACTAAATATTTAAAATTAACTTAAGAGATCCCGGTTCAGTTATGTTCAAGAGTTAGGCAAAGATAAACAACATACTCAATTTATAAGTAAGAGCAAATTCTTTATAGAAGATGCTAAGCAAACTAAGAAGAGCATTGACCTCTACAACTAAAATAAAATTAAAGGAAAAGGGATAAAATTTAAATCGCAATTACGCCACAGCAAAACGAAAAGTACAAGTTAAAATGACTGGACGTGAATTGCACATGTTCTCTCATCTAAAAGCTTAAACTGTTAGAAAAATGGATGTACTCGATCTTATCAATTTATATTTGCTTATTTACTTGCATGTTATGTATTGGACAGGAATAGCAATGGCATAAGGAAACAAATGGTATTTCTATAGTAGGAGAACATAGTAGAATAACTGGAAATGGATACTGGATCATTAGGACTTGATGAACCAATATACTCAAGTTCCAGCTGCGACAAAGTTGGCATAGAAATACAATGCTTTTTACATTGGTGAGCAGGAGGAGAGTCAATCATAGAAGTAACATCAAGGGCCTACAGCTGGGGGACTACAATTACAGAAGTAACATCAAGTTCCAACTGAGTATGCATGTTCTTTGTGTTGATCAAGTGAAAAATAACCTTGGAAGGATGCTGGAAAGTATCCTTCTCCATGTCCTTTTGACATTCACTGTTGTCCCTAAACAAATTGTAGCTAATAATATATAGATAATCAGGCCTGAAAGAATTTGTACTAAAATTAGCACAGAATTTAAACCGAACTAAATATCTGCTGTTGTTTAAAAGAAAACATCAACGGATAAATCACCAAATCAGCTGCCCAATTCCCCAACATATAATAGAAAATCAACTTGAATTATGAATGAAGTGACTTGTAACTTGAATAATACCAATTCTCCAGTAAAATAAGATACAACACAGAAACAAGGGTAGAAGTATGGTCTTTTAAAATCCAATATGTTCTAGCACTAAAGCAAGACCATAACCAACAAAGAAGATGCTGTTTCCTAAGCCCGTAGGTGCTACACTCAAGTCTCACATGCAAACTACACACACAACAAACAAATTGAAGTAAGCATCACGTAAGGAGTTTTAATCTTTGTCCAAAATTGCATCCAAGGGTGTGGCCTAGCGGTCAAAGTAGGCGAGAATCATGTGAAATCATGGTTCAAATTCCAGGAGACGCAAAAATCTCTAATAATTAGGTAGCTCCAACCTATACAAGGGGGTTGTTAGACCAACGCTAAGCACCGGTTCTATCTCGGCAAAGCAACCAAACCCGGGCAAACACACTATGTGATTTTTTTTTACTTTTTGCCATAAGATATGGTTGGCAGAGTTACCTAGTATCTATGTTGGTGAGAACTAGCGGGTACAAATGGAATAATCGAGGCAGACAATGGTCCGAAAACCAAAGTTGTAAAAATAAATCTTTCTAGAAGATTGACTTCATAATATAGAAAGGTAAAACAAAAACAGGAAGCACATAATAAAACTAAATAATAAAACATAGAACAATGCGAATTCAGCCCAAAAGAGTAATAACCAAAACAGAACAAAGAAAACATATATATGAAGAGGAAAACAGCCGTTTTTGCGCAAAACTCGAAGACAGAGGGAAAAACATATAATAAATCTCTCAAAAGGAGGAGGAGGAGTAGTGAAACACTGAAGATTTTCTGAGTATAAAACAGAGGGAAAAACATATAATAGAAAATCAACTCAAACAATATAACAGAAAATCATAACATCATGATTTTCTGAGTACTTGAGTGAATTCACATAAAACATAAAGAGAAAAAAACATATTGCCTGAAGAAATCTGAGCAGAGAATACCGACGAGCAGAGAACACTGATGAGCAGAGAACGCCGACGAGCAGAGATCGCCGACGAGCAGCGAACGCCGACGAGCAGTGAAGGCAGAAATCTGAGAACGCTGAAATCTAAGCAGAGAACGCGAAATCTGAGCAGAACAGAAAGATCAATTTCGCTTGTTCTTCTGTGAGAGTAGTTTCACCATATAGATCGAACTTCTTTCCTTAGGTTTTTTTAATTTGGAAGAATTGTAGTTGGAAAAGAAATCTTTTTACCTTATTGAAACAAAATTGTAGGGTTTTACCTTATTGAAACAAAAAAGTTGGAAGAATTGCGGTTTGCTTGACTTATTAATTGGTTTCGCGGGAAAAGAAAATTGAGAATATTTGTTTTCCCGGCTCTCTGTTTTGCCCCCTCTGTTATTTTTCAAAAACCTTATTTTTATATTATATTTAAATAATTTAAATTCAAGTTACTGTGGCGACTAAGTCGCTACTCATTGTTATACATGGCAACTATCTATGAATTGCTACTAAAACTTTTACATCAAAATTTTATTTTTGCGGGAAACCGAAATTTAGCGGTATAGTTACAGGTATTTGTTGCGACCTAAGTTTATTTGTCACTAAAAGTACCCTTTTCATGGCAACTATGATAGTTGTCACCAAAGCTGTAATTATTTGTGACAAATTTAATATATCGCCACTAAATTGCTTACTTTTTGTGGCGAGTAATATAGTCGCTGTTGAAATTCGTCACTAAAAACCTCAATTCTTGTAGTGTACATAAAACCAAATTTAGGGGATGCACCTGGTTGTATGGATTTTTTAGCTGAGGTTAAACGTCTATCCAACAGTCAAAAGGAATTAAAGGAAGAATTTCAGACGGTATGCCCATTTGAATTGTTTAACCATTAAACTATTATTTTCAATTATACTTTTAATATTATTGCTTGTTTCAGTAGATTAAAAAGGACCTTCAGATGCTGAATGTGTTCATTGTGGAATCTAATTCCAAATTAGTTAACGCTGTTGAGTCATTGTCAAAGAAAATGGATATTTCCGGTGCTTATGAGGTATTTATCAAATAAATTGTTTAATAATTCTTTCATAGTTTTGGTTTAAAAGTTTTAAGTCATCTTTTCAAAACTAGCAGGGGGGGAGACTCAACAAACGAGGCATGTATGATGATAGTGACTTTGATGGTTTACATGACAAGGAAAATATGAATTGTGGATACAATGAAACATATCGCTTCGACAACAATATTGAAGAGACTGAAGCTCCGAACGATGAGCTTGGTGGTAATAAATTTTACATTTCGTCGGTCTTATAGTTTATGTTGTTTGCATATGTATATGTATGATTTTTATTTTATAGAAATTATATTTTAACCAAGAAAATATTTATACAACATATAAGTTTCAATTATACTATGTTTTTTTACACTTTGTCTTAGTGATACCATGTATTATTACACTGTTTATTTGACAAATGTAGATCACTGCTATATTCTTATTATAAGAAAATGACACTTAATTACTAACATATTTATACACAATGATATAAGTGTATTTGTACTTTCACTTATACACTAACCACTTAAGTTATCATTAAACTGATATTCCCGTTTTTTGTTTCAACTACTACAAATTATCTTTATAATATTTTAATATATCTTAGTTGTATCATGAACTTAGAGAGCTATATTTCTTTTGCTTTGTGATACTTATAGCTAACTGTTCTAATTTTTACATTTATTTGATTTTTGAATTGCTTATTATGTATGTAAAATATATAAAGATGATGACTTTGGTGTTGGAGAAGCTGCAATAGATCCCATGGAGGCATATTATATTGACGTTCCCGAATCCCAAATCGTTAAATACATAAACCCTGCAATAGCCGGTAAGTATGCATGATATATTGTAGGATTTTAGTAATTGTATCATAGATACCCAAAATTCATATTCCTTAAATCAATACATATATAAGGTATCAACTTCCTAAATTGACACTCATAACCACATGTATATTTTTACTTACATACATATTCCTTAAATCATAACAGATATAAGGTATCAATTCCTTAAATTCATACTTAAGAAATACATAAGTCATATTCCTTAAATCTTTACATATATAAGGTATCAGTTTTGTTAAATTATTACTTATAATAGTAGGTGTATTTTTTGATTCACCTTATATTAATGTTATACGTTGTCAGAATACGTGTAACTAATTAAGAAACTTCACCAAGTTGAAATATTAAATGGAATATGTATTACTTTTCTTAAGTTAGTCAATATTCTAATATTGTCTTTGATATTCAGCCAAGGATCCCATGGACGAATGTTATGTTGACGTCCCCGAATCTCAGATTGTTAAATATACAAATTCTGTGGCATTTGAACATACCCTAGAATATTCAAAAAGAGAGAGGCGCCCTACTTCGGTCTATAAGTCACCTTTCTTGACTAATTTTTCGTCAGGCGTTAGTTTTGTTCGAGGATCATCAATGAAGACTATTGTCACAGGAGGGCACCCGTTTGTATGTTTTACTAGTGATGATGATTACAACAAGATTAAGAGTGAGTTCAAGACATGGGTTACTATAGGTTTGATGACAAAAAGGAAGTGAGTACTTGTTTTAGTTATGGTACATATTCTTATTTTGAATTTTATTATATTGACGTTGGGTTATCATGTGCTTTTTACAGAACTTGTGTTTACGCCAAAAAGGAAAATGCATTAAAACCTATGTTTGAATTTGGTGTACTACATATTGGCAAGAAGGAGTGGTTCCACAAGCTTGCCTACAAAGGTCAATCTCTAAGTGATTCGGTACGTTAAAGTAAAATACATCAAATATTTAGGTATAATTCTTTCTATTTTTTTTAAGAGCATTAACTGTATATGATGAATGTATACAGTACCACTTTTTTTGGCTCATAGATGAAATATTTGTTCTGATTATACTTTATGTTAATCATTCTTTTTTGTTTATGACAGCATGTAGACGTCTTGTTTTACTATTTGAGAAAAAAGGGAAAATATGATCCTACTGTTAACATCAAGTTCACGAGTACAGATTATCTGTTTGATTTGAAGATTAAGGCTCTGTATAAGAAGTTCATGGCACACAATAAAAACAGCCTTATTTTGAAACCTGAGCATGATATTGCCCGCTACATTCTTGGTGATGAAATGCTTTGTAACAGCCCATGGCACATTGTCGACCTGTGACGACCCGGCCCGTCGTCACGGGAATTACCACCCCGTTATGTTGTAATTACATAATTCATGCTTTTATATAAGTGTTAGAGTCTATCGGGGGAGTTAGGAGTGAAATTAAATTGGAAATGAGGCATATAGCCTTTTTGGAGGAAGCTTGAATAAGGAAAGTCAACCCGGAGTTGACTATTTGGTTAGAGGGCTCGGAATCGGATTCTGATGATTCGGTTAGTTTCGGAAGGTGATTTGTGACTTAGGGGAGCGATCGGAATTGAATTTGGAGGCCCGGTGTAGAAATAGGCTTGAATTGGCTAAGGTTGAATTTTGGCGAAATCCGATCGGTAGGTGAGATTTTGATCCGGGAGTCGGAATGGAATTCCGACAGTTGCAGTAGCTCCGTTAGGTGATTTTGGATGTGCCTGCAAAATTTCAGGTCATTCGGACGTCGTTTGGTCGGGTTTTTCATCAAATGTGTAATTCGGAAAGTTTTAAGAAACATAAGCTTGAATCTGTGTGTAATTGATGATTTTGATGTTTAGGATGGTGTTTTTATGATTGGAACAAGTCCGTATCGTGTTTTGGAGTATGTTGGTGGTTTTCGTTGGGGTCCCGGGGGCCTCGGGGTGAATCCGGACCATCATCCAGCACTTTGGAACAAGGAATGGTCTGCTGTAAATTGCAGACCACTGGGCACCAGTTAAGCCTTCGCGTTCGCGAGGGCTAGGCCCGCGTTCGCGTAGGCTGAGGGAAAATGGTCATCGCGTTCGCGAGGGCACTGCCGCGTTCGCGTAGGCTGGGGCCAGTTGGCCATCGCGTTCGCGAGGTAACATGCCGCGTTCGCGAAGGAGAAGGTTGGAACGCATCGCGTTCGCGTGGGTGAAGGACGCGGACGCGTAAGAGGAAAAGACGAAGCATCGCGTTCGCGTGGTACGGGACGCGAACGCGTAAAGGAAAAATCCGGGCTAGGAAGATTGGTCTTCGCGAACGCGTGACTTTACGTCGCGTTCGCGATGAAGGGACGGAGCAAGGCATCGCGTTCGCGTGGAGACCATCGCGAACGCGTAGGGTAAAATCGTCTGGCAGTGAATTAAAATCACAGAACAGAGGGCTCTCGGGTTCATTAACCCAAAACGCCATTTTTGAGTTCTAGGGAGAGAAACTCACGGGAATTGCTGGTAATTCATCGGGGATTCGTTGGAGGTAAGTTTTGTGGCTTAATTACATCATTTTAACATGAAATCCTTGGTTAAATCCTTGTAAATGGAAGATTTAAGGTGGGTTTGAGCCCTAGGCCTAAATTTAAGAAAAACACTGATTTGAGTGGGCAAATGGAGTCCGATTTTGGTAAAATTTATATGCCTAGACTCGTATCGAGATGAGGATTCCGAATATGTAAATTTTGTAATTTTTCGACAAGTGTACCAAAAGTCGGGTTTTGACAACTTGTGGGTTTTGATATAAATTGGGTTATTTCGAATGAATTTCGTGAAATTAGCGTATATTGATGCATTCTCTATGACTTTGAGCAGATTTGGCATCCGAGGAGATTGATTTGCGAGGCAAGCGCAAGGCGGATTGAAGCTTCTACCGGTTCGAGGTGAGTGGTAGTAGTAAACAATACACTGAGGGTTTGAAACCCCGTTCTAGCACTTTACAATGCTATATTGAGATGAGACACGCGTTCTATGACGGGCGTGGTAACATTGTGATAAGGGGTTCGGACTTAGTCCTTCCCGGCTAATAGAATACTGTGTTGTACAACTGTTAATGAGGTTATAACTGTATCATTGGGCTAATAGCCATGTTTGGGGCCTTGTGCCGATCTGTAGAGCATTAGGGAACCTATAGAGCTAGGTGACCTTTATATCGTGTTGGAAATATACACTCAGCCATAGCTCTAGCTGTATAGCATAATATGAGCCTGTACTAGATGTGTACATTGAGAGAGATTATCTAGGGTGGAATTCCCTGTTCTAGTTGAGTGGGCCTGAAAGGCCAAGTTTATACCGATTGAGATGAGATAGGGTCAAGGACCCACTACGAGATGTTATATTGGGCCTGAAAGGCCAAGTCTATATTAACCGAGACAGGGTCAAGGACCCATCGTGATATATTATATTGGGCCTGAGAGGCCAAGTGCATACTGACCGGGATAGGGTCGAGGACCCATTATGAGGTATTATGTATATAGATACCTATATTGGATCGGACCGCACGCCGCAGTAATATACATGTGATATACATGTAATATACATGTGGGACGGATCGCACGCCGCAGTATTATTGCGCTCGGGTTGTAGGAGCCCTTCGGAGTCCGAGTCCGCACACATTCCCGCGAGCGCCGGTATATTATGGGATCGGGCCGCACGCCGCAGCGAGTATATATGTTGGATCGGACCGCACGCCGCAGTCATATAGTAGTGGACCGGGCCGCACGCCGCAGCACCATAGCGCTCGGGCCTGGGAGCCCCTCCGAAGTCCGTATACACCCCCGGCGAGCGCCGTCGACGTCAAATGGAGCGGCCTGCGCGCCGCAGACGTATATGTATTGGAGCGGGCCGCACGCCGCAGCATTATACTTAATCATATCCTACTATTTACTTAGATACTTATACATTATAGACATAAGTATGTGCCTTTATATGTTGAGACGGCCGTACACCGTAGGGGTACGAGCGAGGGTTTGTTCAGTGTGGAGATCTTGTAGAGATAAACGTAGATTGGAGGTTAAAGTACTACTATAGTGATGACGTACTTGTGAAGATTGCCTTAGAACCGCTAAGTGATAGCACAGGAGTTCTTACTTTCAGTTATTATTTATTATTGTTACTCACTGAGTTGAAATATACTCACCCCACTCCCCTGCACTTTTTGGTGCAGATCCACAGGTGCCCGAGAGCAGTTGAGACATTTTAGCCGCTGATCTATATCTACTTTGGCGGAGATTACGAGGTAGCTGCCAGCGTCCGCAGAGCTTGTTTTCTCCTTCTTTATCATCTTGTTGATTTCCTATTTGTCTAGACTTGGTTGTATTAGGATGCTATTCTGTAGAGGCTCAGTCTCGTGACACCACGACATGTTTGGGACCGTGTTTTGTATGTTTTGACGTTTCGGTTATCACCCGTTATGACTAACTACTGTTTAAGTTTAATTTATTTAATAACTGGCTGGTTTAAGGGATAATATGGTCGGGCTTGCCTAGCATTATGTTGGGCGCCATCACGACCAGGGTTTGGGTTGTGACAAGTTGGTATCGAGCCTAGGTTAATAGGTCTCGCGAGTCATGAGCCGGTTGGTAGAGTCTCGTGGATCGGTGCGGGGACGCCTGTACTTATCCTCGGGAGGCTGCAAACCTTTTTAGGAAAAGTTTCAATTCTTGGAATTCTTGTCGTGCGATTACTTTTGACTTGAACTGAACTTTGACATTCTATTCTCTCGCAGATGGCGAGAACTCGATCATCCGGACGTGGAGGACGACCACCACTACCACCTACTAGAGGCCGTGGACGCGGTCGCGGTCGTGGCGGAGTTAGGGCAGCTGAGGCAGTGCCAGCTGACCCACAGCCCCCAGTTGCAGAGGTGCCAGCAGCACCAGATCAGGCACCAGCTGTGCCCATTGCTATTCCGGGTCTACAGGAGACCCTGGCTCAGATACTAGCAGTCTGCACTGGCCTAGCACAGGCGGTTTCAGTTACTACTGCAGCAGCTGCATCGGGGATCGGGGGTGGTCATCAGACCCCCGTAGTACGCACTCCAGAGCCGGCAGTGCGGGGCATACAGACACCGCAGGCTCCTCCGGCTCAGCCCGTGGTTCCGGTTCAGCCAGCAGATCAGGTTCAGGGGGACAGGGTCCCAGCTATGATGGACGATGAGCAGCGTCGTCTCGAGAGGTTCACTAGATTATCTCCTCCAGTGTTCACTGGTACTCCGGGCGAGGATGCCCAAGGTTTTGTGGACAAGTGCCGTCGGATGCTTCGTACGGCCGGGATCTTGGAGTCTAGTGGGGTATCTTTCACTACCTTTCAGTTTTAGGGGCCAGCCTTCGCTTGGTGGGAGGCTTATGAGCGCCACAGGCCATCCGGAGCAGCACCACTATCATGGCCGGAGTTCTCCACTATGTTCTTGGAGAAATGGGTGCCTCGATCCCAGAGAGAGGAGATGCGTAGGCAGTTTGAGGGTCTCCGTCAGGGGGACATGTCAGTGTCAGAGTATGAGATCAGGTTTACAGAGTTGTCCGGATATGCACCGTGGTTGGTTCATTCCGACAGAGAGAGGATTGGGCGCTTCGTGGACGGCCTCATTTATCCCATTCGTATTCCGATGACTCGGGAGAGGGTTTTGAGTCGTACATTTGAGGATGCTGTGGATATTGCTCGCGACATAGAGACCGATCGTCGCAGGGAGCGGGACGAGAGGGAGGCCAAGAGGCCTCGAGGAGCAGCTAGTTCCGGTGGCACACAGACCAGGAGGCCAGAGTCGGCAGAGCCGAGGTCGCTCTTTCGTGTCTTCGCAGTCGAGACGCTCGGATCGTCGCGGACGGTCTCCTGGACGAGATTATCGGGGTTCGCACCGCAGCCGGCCAGCCTCTCGGTGCCATGCCGGCTCGTAGTTCTTCACGAGCCCCATCCGCTCGGTGGTTCATCTCGGCCTAGTTCATCGACCTGGCCATTCCGGCGCCGAGAGGTCCTTATCGGTCTCGGTACCCGAAGACCGGGGAGTTGCTACGAGTGCGGAGAGTTTGGGCACCACCGCAGGGAGTGTCCCCGTCTTGTTTCCGGGTCTTATCAGCCAGAGGGGGCAGCCCTCGTCATCCGGTCCTTCTACTTCAGCACCCGCCCGCCGGCCTAGGGGTGAGGGTCAGACACCTAGGGGTCGCCCTCGAGGGGGAGGCCGATCAGGCGACGAGCTAGATGCTATGCTTTTCGGGGCCGATCTGAGGTCGTTGCTTCTGATGATGTCATTACAGGTATTATTTCAGTCTGCCACAGAGATGCCTCAGCATTGTTTGATCCCGGTTCTACTTATTCTTATGTGTCTACATATTTTGCTCCTCATTTGGGCACGACCCGAGGGAGTCTTGAGCTGCCAGTGCATGTATCTACCCCGATAGGGGATACTATTGTTGTGGACCACATATACCGGTCCTGTTTGGTCACTATTGGAGGTCTGGAGACCCGAGTAGACCTGTTGCTTCTCAGCATGATTGATTTTGATGTTATATTGGGCATGGACCGGCTATCTCCATGTCATGCTATTCTGGACTGTCATGCTAAGACAGTCACTTTGGCTATGCCGGGCATTCAGAGGATCGAGTGGCGAGGCACGACCGAGTATGTACCTAGCAGGGTAATATCTTTCCTCAAGGCCCAACGAATGGTTGGGAAGGGATGTCTCTCTTATTTAGCATTTGTGCGGGAGGTCGAGGCCCAGACTCCCAATATTGATTCAATTCCCATTGTGCAAGACTTTCCTGATGTGTTTCCTTCAGACCTGCCGGCATGCCGCCGGACAGGGATATAGATTTTGGGATCGATTTTGTGCCAGGCACTCACCCTATTTCTATTCCTCCATATCGGATAGCACCAGCTGAGCTGAAGGAATTGAAGCAACAGCTCTAGGATCTCCTAGATAAGGGGTTCATTTGGCCGAGTGTGTCACTGTGGGGTGCACCGGTCTTGTTTGTTAAGAAGAAGGATGGATCCATGAGGATGTGTATTGACTATAGGCAGCTGAACAAAGTTACAGTGAAGAATAAGTATCCTCTGCCTCGTATTGATGATTTATTTGATCAGCTCCAGGGAGCTAGGGTGTTCTCGAAGATTGATCTTCGTTCAGGCTACCACCAGCTGAAGATTAGAGAGTCTGACATTATGAAGACTGCATTCCGGACCGGATATGGTCACTATGAGTTCCTCGTGATGTCTTTTGGGCTAACCAACGCCCCAGCAGCATTTATGCATCTGATGAACAGTGTATTCAGGCCGTATATTGATTCATTTGTGATCGTATTCATTGATGACATACTTGTCTACTCGCGTAGCCAGGAGGAGCATGCTCGGCACTTGAGTGTTGTGTTGCAGAGATTGAGAGAGGAGAAGCTGTATGCCAAGTTCTCCAAATGTGAGTTCTGGCTTGAGTCCGTGGCATTCTTAGGGCACGTGGTGTCCCGTGATGGTATTCGGGTAGATCTGAGGAAGGTCGAGGCAGTGCAGAGTTGGCCCAGACCGACCTCAGTTATTGAGATCCGTAGCTTTCTGGGATTGGCAGGGTATTATCGCCGATTCGTTCAGGGATTCTCTTCTATTGCTTCACCCTTGACTAGATTGACTCGGAAGGGTGTTCCTTTCTTATGGTCCGAGGAGTGCGAGGAGAGCTTTCGGAAGCTCAAGACAGCACTGACCACAGCACCAGTCTTGATTCTACCGACAACGTCAAATTCTTATACTGTATATTGTGATGCCTCAGGGGTTGGCATTGGTTGTGTGTTGATGCAGGAGGGTAGGGTCATTGCTTATGCCTCTCGTCAGTTGAAGCCCCACGAGAAGAACTACCCTGTTCATGATTTAGAGCTAGCAGCCATAGTTCATGCCTTGAAGATTTGGAGGCATTACCGTATGGTGTCTCATGTGAGGTGTTCACGGATCATCGCAGCCTTCAGCACTTATTCAGACAGAAGGACCTTAATTTGAGACAGCGGAGGTGGTTGGAGTTGCTTAAGGACTATGATATCACTATTTTGTATCATCCGGAGAAGGCCAATGTGGTGGCCGATGCCTTGAGTCGGAAGGCGGTTAGCATGGGCAGCTTAGCTTTCATCCCAGTTGGGGAGAGGCCTTTTGCTTATGATGTTCAAGCCCTAGCCAATCGGCTAGTGAGATTAGATATTTCGGAGCCGAGTCGAGTGTTGGCTTGTATTGTTTCTCGATCTTCCTTATATGATCGCATCAGAGAGCGACAGTATGATGACCCACATTTGCTTGTCCTTAAGGACAGAGTGCAGCATAATGATGCCAGGGATGTGACTATCGACAGTGATGGTGTTTTGAGGATGCAGGGCCGTATGTGTGCCCAATGTTGATGGTTTGCGGGAGTTGATACTTGAGGAGGCACACAGTTCGCGGTACTCTATTCACCCAGGTGCCGCAAAGATGTACCAAGACTTGAGACAGCACTACTGGTGGAGGAGAATGAAGATGGATATTTGTTAGACATGTAGCTAAGTGCCTCAATTGCCAGCAGGTCAAATATGAGCATCAGAGACCGGGCGGTGTTCTTCAGCGTATGGTTATTCCCGAGTGGAAATGGGAGAGAATCACCATGGATTTTGTTACTGGGCTACCTCGGACAGCGAGGAAGTTTGATTCGGTATGGGTGATCGTTGATCGGCTGACTAAGTCCGCACATTTCATCCCAGTTAGTACTACTTACTCATCGGAGCGGTTGGCGGTGATCTTTATTCGGGAGATTGTCAGGTTGCATGGGGTCCCAGTGTCTATTATATCTGACAGAGGCACTCAGTTCACTTCCCAGTTTTGGAGAGCATTTCAGCGAGAGATGGGTACGAGGGTTGAGTTGAGTACAGCATTTCACCCCCAGACAGACGGGCAGTCTGAGCGTACTATTCAGATCCTGGAGGATATGTTGCGGGCATGTGTGATTGATTTTGGTGGTTCGTGGGATGAATTCTTACCACTTGCTGAGTTTGCCTACAACAACAGCTACCAGTCGAGTATTCAGATGGCCCCGTACGAGGCATTGTATGGCAGACGGTGTAGATCTCCCGTGGGATGGTTTGAGCCTGGTGAGGTTAGATTGATAGGGACCGAGTTAGTCCAGGATGCTCTGGATAGAGCAAAGTTGATCCAGGAGAGGCTTCGTACAGCACAGTCTCGTCAGAAGAGTTATGCGGACCGTAGAGTTCGAGAGTTGTCTTTCATGGTTGGTGACAGAGTATTGTTGAAGATTTCACCTATGAAGGGTGTGATGAGGTTCGGGAGGAAAGGGAAGCTGAGTCCCAGGTATATTGGCCCTTTTGAGATACTCAGGAGAGTTGGAGAGGTGGCATATGAGTTAGCCTTGCCACCCAGTTTATCCAGCGTTCATCCGGTATTCCATGTGTCTATGCTCCGGAAGTACATTGGAGATCCGTCTCATGTATTAGACTTCGGTACCATCCAGCTTGATGGTGATCTGTCCTATGATGTGGAGCCTATTGCTATTTTGGGTCGTCAGGTGAGAAAATTGAGGTCCAAGGAGATTGCATCGGTTAAGGTTCAGTGGAGAGGTCGACCCGTGGAGGAGGCTACTTGGGAGGTTGAGCAGGAGATGCGGAGCAGATACCCTCAGCTATTTGAGACTTCAGGTATGTTACTTGACCCGCTCGAGGACGAGCGTTTGCTTAAGAGGGGAGAATGTGACGACCCGGCCCGTCGTCACGGGAATTACCACCCCGTTATGTTGTAATTACATAATTCATGCTTTTATATAAGTGTTAGAGTCTATCGGGGGAGTTAGGAGTGAAATTAAATTGGAAATGAGGCATATAGCCTTTTTGGAGGAAGCTTGAATAAGGAAAGTCAACCCGGAGTTGACTATTTAGCTAGAGGGCTCGGAATCGGATTCTGATGATTCGGTTAGTTCCGGAAGGTGATTTGTGACTTAGGGGAGCGATCGGAATTGAATTTGGAGGCCCGGTGTAGAAATAGGCTTGAATTGGCTAAGGTTGAATTTTGGCGAAATCCGATCGGTAGGTGAGATTTTGATCCGGGAGTCGGAATGGAATTCCGACAGTTGCAGTAGCTCCGTTAGGTGATTTTGGATGTGCCTGCAAAATTTCAGGTCATTCGGATGTCGTTTGGTCGGGTTTTTCATCAAATGTGTAATTCGGAAAGTTTTAAGAAACATAAGCTTGAATCTGTGTGTAATTGATGATTTTGATGTTTAGGATGGTGTTTTTATGATTGGAACAAGTCCGTATCGTGTTTTGGAGTATGTTGGTGGTTTTCGTTGGGGTCCCGGGGGCCTCGGGGTGAATCCGGACCATCATCCGGCACTTTGGAACAAGGAATGGTCTGCTGTAAATTGCAGACCACTGGGCACCAGTTAAGCCTTCGCGTTCGCGAGGGCTAGGCCCGCGTTCGCGTAGGCTGAGGGAAAATGGTCATCGCGTTCGCGAGGGCACTGCCGCGTTCGCGTAGGCTGGGGCCAATTGGCCATCGCGTTCGCGAGGTAACATGCCGCGTTCGCGAAGGAGAAGGTTGGAACGCATCGCGTTCGCGTGGGTGAAGGACGCGGACGCGTAAGAGGAAAAGACGAAGCATCGCGTTCGCGTGGTATGGGACGCGAACGCGTAGAGGAAAAATCCGGGCTAGGAAGATTGGTCTTCGCGAACGCGTGACTTTACGTCGCGTTCGCGATGAAGGAACGGAGCAAGGCATCGCGTTCGCGTGGAGACCATCGCGAACGCGTAGGGTAAAATCGTCTGGCAGTGAATTAAAATCACAGAACAGAGGGCTCTCGGGTTCATTAACCCAAAACGCCATTTTTGAGTTCTAGGGAGAGAAACTCACGGGAATTGCTGGTAATTCATCGGGGATTCGTTGGAGGTAAGTTTTGTGGCTTAATTACATCATTTTAACATGAAATCCTTGGTTAAATCCCTGTAAATGGAAGATTTAAGGTGGGTTTGAGCCCTAGGCCTAAATTTAAGAAAAACACTGATTTGAGTGGGCAAATGGAGTCCGATTTTGGTAAAATTTATATGCCTAGACTCGTATCGAGATGAGGATTCCGAATATGTAAATTTTGTAATTTTTCGACAAGTGTACCAAAAGTCGGGTTTTGACAACTTGTGGGTTTTGATATAAATTGGGTTATTTCGAATGAATTTCGTGAAATTAGCGTATATTGATGCATTCTCTATGACTTTGAGCAGATTTGGCATCCGAGGAGATTGATTTGCGAGGCAAGCGCAAGGCGGATTGAAGCTTCTACCGGTTCGAGGTGAGTGGTAGTAGTAAACAATACACTGAGGGTTTGAAACCCCGTTCTAGCACTTTACAATGCTATATTGAGATGAGACACGCGTTCTATGACGGGCGTGGTAACATTGTGATAAGGGGTTCGGACTTAGTCCTTCCCGGCTAATAGAATACTGTGTTGTACAACTGTTAATGAGGTTATAACTGTACCATTGGGCTAATAGCCATGTTTGGGGCCTCGTGCCGATCCGTAGAGCATTAGGGAACCTATAGAGCTAGGTGACCTTTACATTGTGTTGGAAATATACACTCAGTCGTAGCTCTAGCTGTATAGCATAATATGAGCCCGTACTAGATGTGTACATTGAGAGAGATTATCTAGGGTGGAATTCCCTGTTCTAGCCGAGTGGGCCTGAAAGGCCAAGTCTATACCTATTGAGATGAGATAGGGTCAAGGACCCATTATGAGATGTTATATTGGGCCTGAAAGGCCAAGTCTATATTGACTGAGACAGGGTCAAGGACCCGCTATGATATATTATATTGGGCCTGAGAGGCCAAGTATATACCAACTGGAATAGGGTCGAGGACCCATTATGAGGTATAATATATATATACCTATATTGGATCGGGCTGCACGCCGCAGCAGTATATATATTGGATACATGTAATATACATGTGGGACGGACTGCACGCCGCAGTATTATTGCGCTTGGGCTGTAGGAGCCCCTTCGGAGTCTGAGTCTGCACACATTCCAGTGAGCGCTGGTATATTATGGGATCGGGCTGCACGCCGCAGCAGTATAATTATATATGTATATATATATTGGATCGGACTGCACGCCGCAGTGATATATGGTGGACCTGGCCGCACGCCATAGCACCATAGCGCTTGGGCCTAGGGAGCCCCTCCGAAGTCTGTATACACCCCCAGTGAGCGCCGTCGACGTTAAATGGAGCGGGCTGCGCGCCGCAGCAGTATATGTATTGGAGCGGGCTGCACGCCGCAGCATTATACTTAATCATATCCTACTATTTACTTAGATACTTATACATTATAGACATAAGTATGTGCCTTTATATGTTGAGATGGCCGTACACCGTAGGGGTACGAGCGAGGGTTTGTTCAGTGTGGAGATCTTGTAGAGATAAACGTAGATTGGAGGTTAAAGTACTACTATAGTGATGACGTACTTGTGAAGATTGCCTTAGAACTGCTAAGTGATAGCACAGGAGTTCTTACTTTCAGTTATTATTTATTATTGTTACTCACCGAGTTGAAATATACTCACCCCACTCCCCTGCACTTTCTGTGCAGATCCACAGGTGCCCGAGAGCAGTTGAGACATTGTAGCTGCTGATCCTTGTCTACTTTTGCGGAGATTACGAGGTAGTTGCCAGCGTCCGCCGAGCTTGTTTTCTCCTTCTTTATCATCTTGTTGATTTCCTATTTGTCTAGACTTGGTTGTATTAGGATGCTATTCTGTAGAGGCTCAGTCTCGTGACACCACGATATGTTTGGGACCGTATTTTGTATGTTTTGACGTTTCGGTTATCACCTGTTATGACTAATTATTGTTTAAGTTTAATTTATTTAATAATTGGCTGGTTAAAAGGATAATATGGTCGGGCTTGCCTAGCATTGTGTTGGGCGCCATCACGACCGGGATTGGGGTCGTGACACGACCACATCTTATTCCCCATAAATATTGTACACAATGATTATTGGGTACTGGCAATAATGTCTTTAAAAGAAAGATGCATATTTATTTATGACTCGAAGGAAGATGCATCTCACAAATCCAAAATTTGTAAAGCAGTAGACGCATATGCAGTTGTTATACCATACTTTTTGTGCGCTCTTGGTTTTTATGGCAAAAGGAATGATATCAAATTGAATAAGGGATCGTATAAGGATAAGACAAAGGAAGATCCATTTGATGTTGTTATGATAGATGGTTTGCCTGTGCTGCAAGACGCGTAAGTCTTATGAGTGATATTTTGTATATTTTACTTTTAGATTACAACATTATGCTTTAGTTTGTAATAAAATTTTTAAGAGAAAATATTTGTTATGCTTAAAATGCAGCGAATCAGGTGTGCTTGTGGCGATCTTTGCGGAGTCCTTCATATGTGGTCAAAGCGCGAGCAAGAATGTGCTTGATATTACTGATCAACGCATAAGGTTTGCATCGTTGTTGTGGAGTTACGGAAGAATGAAGCAAGAACAGCTAGTCGTCAGCGAAGTAGAAGTCCCTGTGAAAATTAAATAAAAGTATCGTGTGGATACGAACAATTAGTAGCTTTACTACATTATGTAGTACTATTTTATTTTGTTTCAGTAAATCATTTCATCTACTGCTTTCTTATACAAATCAAAGGGATCTGTATTTTGGATATAACTATCTTGAAGTATTATGTTATTTGGAAGTTGAATAATGTACTAGTACAATTATTCTTTGAAGATGTGAATGGAATTTATGTTTTATCCATCTAACATATTAGTAATTGTATAAGAATATGAAACTTTCATGCTGTCTTTTTACTTTGGTAGCAACTTTGGATCCTTGATGAAGTATATTTCTCAGGTTTATATGTATTATCCTTCTCTTCATATATGCCCATAGGCAATTCCAAGGCTGTAAATGGGAATCTTGCAAAAGACGAGTTGAAGAGAAGGATATTAGTAATTGCAGAAGAATATTAGTAATTTATGTTTTATCCATCTAACATATTAGTAATTGCAGAAGAATATGAAACTTTCATGATGTCTTTTCACTTTGGTAGCAACTTTGGATCCTTGATGAAGTATATTTCTCAGGTTTATATGTACTATCCTTCACTTCATATATGCCCATAGGCAATTCCAAGGCTGTAAATGAGAATCTTGCAAAAGACGAGTTGGTTCAATAAAATGATAAATGGGAATCTTGCAAAAGACTAAACACTAATTAATATTAACTTACAAAATGTTGATTATACACTACAACATCTCAAGAACAAGAAGTTAAAAATACTACTACTGATAAATGGGGTGAAGCTTCTTATTTAGCAGGCTTTTGTTGTGGCTTTCTTGATAATCTTTTGTTCCTCTTATTTATATGTTATTGGGGATATTTCTTTGTTTCTTTCCTGATGGCAAGAGCGTGTTTGGATGCAATAATCCATTTTGAGGAGCAGAAGTTATGAATATGCATAGCAAGAGCGTTTGTTTGTCTTGTCGAATCATGATTTTTTATCAATTCAACTGGTTATATCTGCAATATTCGTCCTCTGCATTTCAATGAAATAAAAGAAATTATGTATTTTTTTAGCAACAGAGACTGAATATTTTGATAACAAAGAGAAGTACAACTTTTCTTACAAATATTCAGACACAAGAACAAATGTTGCAGATGTATAAATCCTATGAATACCATAGAAATCAGTATAACAAAAATAACTCTAAGCCTTCATACGATCATAACGCTCGAGGAGGCTTTTCTAATAATGCAGAAAGATAAACTTCATCATTGGACTTGGGAGAAATAGCCCACTTATGCTTTTTGTACCTGAATTGCAGAAACATGTACATATAGTCATCCAGATCCTTTCTATTACAAATGAATCGATCGATCCATAACAATCCTCCTGGTCTCAAAACCCGATCCCAGTCAAATAGGATAAAATCCAACATCTGCAGATCAATCCAACCATCCATAAGTCCAGAAGTGTGGATCAAATCCATAGTATTATCAAAGAATGGAAGCCTTTGGCTCAATGTCAAATATAGTGGAATTAAACCTCTAAGTGCTATCGTCTCGCTGAAAGGAGCTCCAAGATTCAGTGCAGTTGAGATGATTGTCACATTCTGCTCTCTCATTCTTGCAGCAAAAGTCCCCGTACCAATACCAAAATACAAACAAATTCTGATCTCCCCGGGCTTAACTCCCAACACATCTTTGATCATAAAATCCACAGGAAGTGAAGCATTTGCTACCCATTTTAGCTCTTCTTTGTCCATTTCAAAACATCCACTGCACTTAGTATATCCTACAACATCTCAAGAACAGAAGTTAAAAACACTAACTACTGATTTTCATTTATCATTGCTTTTAACTCAAATAATTGCTACCCATTAATGAAAGCACAACCACAAAATCAGTGTATAAATAGCAGGTGTTCCTCCAAACTTTTTCATACTGGGATTTTTCTCTCCAAGTTACTCACGTTTTTTTTTGGTGCAGTTGCTGCCAGGAATTTCTGCTTTGCGCGTCTTAACCAAAAAAATTATATCTTAGTGTAGGAGTATCGAAATTACGAGTGGTTTGCGGCTACAGAAACTAGACTCGGAGTACTACAACATACCAAAAATTTGGATTTACATTCGTATTGTATCATCCCAGGTGAGCTTCGTAATCATGATTCAAGTTCTCTCACTTCTCGATATTCCAGTTTTGCGCGTCTTAACCAAAAAAATCATATCTTGGTCTAGGAATGCCGAAATTACGAGCGGTTTGCGGCGACAGAAACTAGACGTCCAGAGCTACCACATAAGTAAAAATCATAATCAGAATATGCTGATATATGCCCAGATGTTTTCTTGAATTTATGCAACATATTAATATGAGAGAAGCTGCAGCAGTATTATTTTCAATTATATCTCCCAAAATCTATCTGAAAATCCAAAGTTGAGTGGATACTCATGGACTGGCATTTTATACATGGAATATCTGTCACACCGAAGTATTTCTTCCAAAATTATCTCACGCATATTCGCGGTAATCCCATTCTTGCAAGAACATCAATATATGTGCGGTATAACTTAATGGTCAACTTTGTAGGACAACCAATTCTTTTTTTTTTCTGGCCTGGGATGATTTGCTCTTCTTTTCTTCATGAAAGCTGCATTACTGCTGCTGGATTTTAGTCTATATATTTCATTCATTTTTTATCTAAACCAAGAGATGCTCATTCTAACACCAAATATTCATCAATATGGTTATAGGCTAGATATATACGGCAGCTCATGCTTCATCAAACATAATATGATTTAGGTATATTTATAAAGATATAATTCAGACTAATATAAACAAGAACTAATAATACAAAGAAGTCAGTATGTAGAACTAAAAAATGCTGATGTATATAAAATTAAAATATGTGCTTGTGCCCTCAAGTTTAGTGTTCGGAACTATTTCATTTTTTGCGTAAGGGAAATATTCACTATTATTCAATAAACTGACAAAATACATCAGAAGTAAATACGAAATTAACAATACTTATATGAACCCAATAGATCTGTCAATATACATAAAGCATTTTTATTAAACTACTGTTTCAACTTGAACAAATCTTTTCCTCAAAGATATCATAAGCACACCAGCATACGAGCTAAGCATCATTTTGGAGGATTCCTGCAGGTTTTCCTGTTGTGACCTTGCTGTCCGCACAAACCACATGTAATGTTACACCTTTTAGCCTCGGACTCACCGGCACCTTTGATTCTCATCTTCTTTGGCCTTCCAGGTTTAACTTTTACTTTGGGTGGCTTAACCGCATCCCCTAATATATCACCATGGATTTCCCACTGACTTTCGTCAGGAATAGGATAAACCGGAAATTCATGTCTTCATCATGTTATCCTTGCTACAGTATGCCGAGCAAAATTGATATTCATCCATGCGGTATTTTGTCACAATCGCCAATGCATGCTCACATGGTAACACATCCAGTTGGAACCTTCTGCAACTACATTTTCTTTCCCGCATGCACACAACAAATCGCCTCCTATCATGTATGACTGTATACAAGTGTTCATTTGATGGAGTAACCTACATTACGAAAAGTAAAATATTAACTTTATAAATTGTATAAAGGTTTACATTTATTCATTATTTCCATCTATCTTTATAAAGAGCTAGTACAATCAACTGTTTCTGTCAAAAAAATTTTGCACAACTTATCCATAACTTTTCCAAGTACTAAAAATTGAGCAGAGGAGATGTAGTAACTTTTCATTGATGATCAAATTGACAAGTACTAAAAATTGAGCAGAGAAGCTGCAACAACTTATCCGTAACGTTATTTCCACAATATGGTTATAGGCTAGTTTTAAAAATTGAGCAGAGGAGATATATTAATTTTTCATAGTTTATAAAGTATTATGATGTAGCAATGTTAATATCAGCACACTATAATTTCATTATATATTCTAAGTCTCTACCTTGTATGTTAATTTAACTTACCGTCATGGTTCTCGACACAATGATTTTTTCCCTCAGCATTATTTCATACTTTGTGTTAAGCGTTGTACAAGTTGCCAGTGCTGCATTTCTGTTTGCATTATTCCAAGCCCCAACCAGCTTCATCAAGTAGTCAAGCAGATCGTATATAGGTAGATCCCTCGCTGCCTTATTCGCAGAATTCATGGATTCTGCAATATTTGAGGTCATCACCATGGACCTGTTAACGATTGAATGTGCTACCGACCACCTATCATATCCAATGTTGAATAAGTACGGTTTAACTCTCCCATCAAGATTACATATTTCAGACATGTATAGGTTGAATTCCTCAACTGTGTATGCTTTAGCCATAGCAAAAAATAATGGCCTTATTTTCTTTTGGCTCTTCTTGAACCTCAACTTTATGTTGTTCCATAGATGGAATATGCATACACAGTGAGGCACTTCTGGATACACAACTGACGTTGCCTTCAAAATGCTTTCATGCCTGTCAGATACGATGCACATTCCTTCCCTTATACCATATGTTTCTTGTAAATTCTGGAAGAACCACTCCCATGATGCATCATTCTCCGAATTAACCACAGCATAAGCGAGCGGGAATATTTTACCTTATTGAACATCACAGAAATTAGCTTTGTTTAAAATATAATTTGTACAACATATCAAATATGATAAAGCAGATTTTTTGTAAAGGTCTGACTATATGCATTATACATGATATACAACAAAAAAGATACAAGGTATTCTTAAAGTAGAGCTGGAGCAAAATTAAGATTTGCTTATACACATTATAAATGAAATGTAATTATACATGAAATAATTTTGAATACACTTATTATATTCAATGAATGTTTACTTCAACTCACCTGCAGCATCTTGGGTGCAAGCCGTTAGTAAAGTCCCTCTGTGTGTTGATTTTAGAAAGCTACCATCGACAACAACATTAGGCATGCAGTACTCCCACCCTTTAATTGATGAGTAGAGTGCTACATATACGTATAAGAAGCACCCGTCATCAGATCTTTCTAACCTTGTCACTGACCCAGGATTTGTATGCTTTAACATATACAAAAACCTTGGCAGCTTATTATACGAATCACTTGGTTTACCTCTCAACAATTCAAACGGTTTTTCCCTCGACCTCCATGCTTTCATATAATTCAAATCAACTCCATAATCCCTCTTTAGGTCACGTTGTATTTCTGCTGGAGTATACTCCAACTTTGGATCATCTAACTTGTTCATTATCAAACTTCCAACGAGATTAGAGGTAGCTTGCCGCTGTGAGAATAATCTGGAATTATTTCCACACGTGTGAACTTTCTTAAACTTTCTCACCTTAAATATATTCGATGTGTTTAAGCTTGATGCCTTAAGATTCCATAAGCATTGATCATCCACACATACAAGATCATACCTACAGTATAAATACATTAGTTACCATGTTGGTTTCAAATACAAAATTAAATTAATAACTTGGTTAAATCTTGAATTACATATACTGACATATATAACTCATACATATACTATCCCATGTATATGTAGTGCATATGCTCTAAACCGTCAGTTTAATCTTTTTACCCATGTATTACACTAAAACTTTACAATTTAACAGTCATATATGGAAATATACCATTTCAAAATAATAAATTTACATGAGATGAATTCTACATGGTACAACTAGCTATATACACATATCTTCAGGCGGCCACATGTAGATAATCAATTGAATTTATATAAGATTATTCAAAAACTTTAGATTTACCTCGTTTTATTTGAACGATAAACCTTGAACCGGAACTTCTCTCGGATTGCAAGATGTTTCATAGCGTCTTGCAGTACATGCTTATTTTGGTACAACTGCCCTTCATTAACCTCTTTATGTGTACTGTTTCCGATTAAACACTCATCATCAATCTGCATAGCATCATTTTCTTCTATATTTTCAGAATTAACAAATTCAACAGGTTCCATATTAATGTCAACCATTGGCAAACTTTGAAAATTAATTGAGTTTTCCTTGTTAACAACAACATTCGAACATGTAGTATCATTACCTTGCCCTTTATAAGTTATACACAATGGATAATCCGTGAAAGATAAATTTTTACTTTTCAACTCTAAGTACAAGCCCAAACTTCTTTCGTCGTATATTTTCATGGGTGGAAAATACTCTTTCACAGAATATCCAATATCCATCATATCAATATTTGTGTCAACTCCAAGTATCTTTGATATCTCCAAACGAATCGATTTAAAATCCCAGTCCATACTGATCAATACCCCATCAACGCTAAAATTCTTAAACTTGTGTTGCATATCCCATTCACCGCTATGTTGAACCAAAATTGTGATTCTATTATCCATGGGAGAAGATATGAGATTTTTAGTTGTTTGCAAACAACATTCGTTGCTGCTCATCCAATTAAGTACTAGTTTTTGGCTTATGGGATGTAGCAGTTACAAATAACAAGTCTTGCTAATCATAATGACTAATTACCTTAATTAAGGTGTGGAAGGTAACTGAAATGCATTAAATAAGTTACCATGATTAAAGGGTTTTGGCTATTAATATAAATATTTGTTTGCCTAATATGTAAAAGCAATAATACTACTATACTTGTGGAATATATTCTATAATTTTGCCTATATTTGTTTCTTGCTCGTTAAAATACGGCCCGAGCCTGAAACAGGTAGTCCAACTCATTTTTTTTTTGGATTTTAAACTACATAACGAAACTTTCCTTTCCTTTTGAATAACTCATTAAATTGTAGTCACTTGTAAGCTGGCCTTTAATAATAAAATGAGACGAGTCTCGCCAAATAAAATGCATAAACTTAGGGCCCTCACAAAAGTATATATTAAAAATACTTAGATTTCAGGATGGATCGTTTAGTGAATTGCACGACCTTCCCCAAAATAATAACGCGTTAGACTCTTTGGGCGCGTATTTTAATAACATTACCTTCCTAAACTCGGGTGTATATTTATGTGACCGAAATTCAAATCTCAACGAAGCCGAAATGTGTTAAAGACCACAGGCGTACTGGTACGGTGTGGTCCGAAATGCATTTTCACGACGTTGCAATTCTTGTAAAATAATAATAATAATAATAATAATAATAATAATAATAATAATAATAATAATAATAATAAAAGAGGTAAAAGAATCTTGATTTGCACTAAGTACATAATTGTTAAAATCAGATAAATAATCCAAATATAACAGTTGAGCGACCGTGCTAGAACCACGGAATTCGGGAATGCCTAACACCTTCTCCCGGGTTAATAGAATTCCTTACTCAGATTTCTGGTTCGCAGACTGTTAACAGAGTCATAATTTCCTCGGTTCGGGATTCTACCGATGACATGGGACACCATTAATCTTCTAAGTGGTGACTCTGAATTAAATAAATAAATCTCGTTCCGACTGTCCTTTAATTGGAAAAACTCCCTTGCGCCCTCGCGGGTAGCGCCAAAAGGAGGTGTGACAGCTATGGCGACTCTGCTGGGGATGATAACCCAGAACCACTGATTTAGGGTTAGAAATTCGAGCTTAGATTAATTGTTGTATTTGGCTTTGTTTATTATCTGATACTTTTATATGATATATGCTTAATATGCAAAATGATAATTTTTACCGCTTTGATATTATTTGAACTGTATATATAAACTGTGCCGAAACCCTTCTCTTCTCACCTCCGGGAATGTGCTTACTGGTTGAGACTCACTATTCTGTTAGTGTCTTACCTTAAAATAACAAAGAGGCTTGGAAAGTTTCTAAGCAGGCTGGCCTTTTGGTTCCCGGAAAGGAGCTCCTTCCTCGATTCGAGTTGTCCGCACGAATACAAGGTCTAGAACAAATACCCGGGTTTTTAACATAGTATAACAAAACTTCATACCGGATCCCTAGTAGGAACGCATATTTGCATCATGCTGCATTTGACTTAGGGGACTCAACACAGGGGTTGGGTCCGTCTAGGACAGGCAACCTGAAATGAAAAGACCATCCTGATGCACCTTATTTGTTTTATGTATTTATTTGCTTCAGACTTGCATGCTGACCGGGTCTTTAATATTGAAAAAAAAGGGAAAATTTATTAGTTTCAAAATAGTTTGTTTTTTTTTTATAAAAAAAAAAAGAAAAAAAATGTTTTGTTTTACATTAAAAAAATGTGTGATTATTTCTTTAAAAAAGGGGGGGGGGCATAAAATAAAAATAGTCTGTTTCATTTACAAATGTAGCTTATTTTATTTAACCGAACTACGCGGGTTTGATTCTCACCGAATGTGAGATGCGTAGGCCACCCCCATCGGGTCCAACCTCCTATTTTGCAAAAATAGCCAAAAATATCAAAATTAATTTTTTGTCATAAATAAGTCGGTGATGCCGCTTTCAAAACACCCGAATGTTCCCGAAAGGGACGCCGGAAGGCTGATTTTGTATAAACAACCACCTTTGGGTCAATTTTTTTTAGATTTTGACCGAGTTACCCTCACAGCCTTAAAATCTTCGTCTCCGAAGCACTGAAAGGCACTGTTTGCAAAACCATGTCTTTTAATTTATTTTTTCAGAGTCAAATAAAGGTTTTTCTTTGTCTAAAATCACCTAATAAATGTACAGGATGAGCATAATTCAAAATGAACCCTTTTCAATCCTGACTAAAATCCCGATCCAATTGCAACTACGGTGGAATGATTTGGGCAAAGAAGGGCAAGACGAAATCAAGAAGTATTTGAAGGGTCTTACGGGTTTGCTTGAAATCAAGCCGCGGGGAGATATTATAAGAGCATTGGTCGCTTGCTGGAACCCAGCACACAATGTCTTTCGCTTTGCAGACTTCGAACTCACCCCGACTTTGGAAGAAATAGGTGGGTATATTGGAAACACTTACATACCATTAGGACACCAATATCTAGTTGCTCCAAGGGTTGTCGCTGTGCATCAGTTTTTAGACTCGTTGAAGATAGTCAGAACAGTACATAACCCAGATTTGGCACAAGGTTTTTGTACTCTGAGCTTCATCTACCAATGATACGGCCACGTGGGAGGTTTCAATAAACCAGATAATAAGTTGTGCAGCAAGAGTAACCGCCAAAAATGGGATGAGCATAGACGAGTAGCCTTCATGATAACCTTTTTGGGACTTCTAGTATTCCCAAGGAAAGACGGGAATATTGATATAAAGATAGCCAGGATCGTCAATACCTTGCTCACCCAAGACGAAAGTACTCTTGCCCCCATGATTGTATCAGATATCTTTCGAGCCCTTACAACTTACAAAGCCGGGAAAGAATTTTTTGAAGGGTGCAATTTGTTGCTGCAAATATGGATGATCGAGCACTTGTGTCACCGTGCCCAATTCCTGAGCTATGGTTTGGCCGAGAAAACCTGCATAGAGGAGTTCTACACAAGGATCGAGGGGACCACTTTACCCGAAGGAATCTCGGCCTGGACGTCATGCTTCCGGGCTCTTAATACAAGTCAAATACAGTGGACGTTGGCATATTTACCAGTTGATAAAATCATATATATGCCAGCAGCTAGGTCTCATTTTCTTTTAACGGGACTTAAGAGCATTCAACCTTATGCGCCCTATCGGGTTTTGAGGCAACTCGGAAGATGCCAGATAGTGCCTAAAGACGAAGATCTGAGTACCCAGGTTATTGAAATCGGTCCTGACAGCCAATTCCCAGAGGCAAGAGTCCGCCATATCTGGAGCAAATGTCAATATCTGAAGGCAAACACTTGTGTATTAGATCGGGCTAAAGGAGAGATTTCACCTGGATATCACGCTTGGTATAAAGGGGAATCATCATGCGGGAGACGCCAAAAGACCTCACCTCAAAGAGTTCGCGGAGTCATCACAAGAACACTGGGATTGGTTGGCAAAGGAGGAAGGTTACAGGGCAAAGATTGGCAAGATGGAGCAACAGGTTAGGGACCTGCAGTTCGAAAAGAGTGTGCAAGCTGCCGCCGATGAAGGGGACAAAAAGGAACTGGCCCAAGAAAATGATATGTTAAAGGCCCAAATCAAACAATTAATAGAAGATGCAGAAAACCAACACAAAAGATTAATAGAAAGGTTGGAAGATCAAGTCTTTGACATCCAAAGGGATTTGGAAATATCTGAAGCAAAGATAGCAAGGATCAGATCCAGATGGACAAGGAGCATAGAGGCAAGAGTAAATCGGTTGCAATAGATAAAATGGACTACGAAGGGAGCATCTATGCATTAAGAGAAACAATATCCATCTTGGAAGAACGACATTCCAGACAAATAAGAAGCTTCCAGGCCGATAGGAAACATTGTCATAACCTAATGGCCCAAATGGAGAAGCAGATGCAGAAGCTTCCAAATCAACTCTTCCACTTTTGTCTTGCACTTTGTCCCTCATTGGTGAGGGACAACCACATTTGTGTGCTCATATATAGAATCACTTCTTAAAGCTCTTAAAAGGAGTTGAAGAGAATGAACCCTCGGGCCGTCGTTGTCGCTTGCTCGGCTCGGCTTTAGCTTTGGCTTAGGACTTTGGATTTGGATTTGGATTTGTCAAATGATCGATAAGATTATTTTTGGACAAAATTTATTTAATTATTTAATAATTAATTAAATGCCAAATCACTGCTGAAAGTACGCCAGAACCCTGCTGAAAGTTCAGAGAACCTCGCTGGCCGCGTTTCTGCCACGACCGCGGTAGAACCGTGGCAGTCAGATTCAGAGAGCATCTCTAGCCACGGTTCTGTCGCGATCGCGGTAGGCTGCGTATTTTCTGAAAAGGCACCTTTTCGAGACACCTCTTATGATATTTGCCTATAAATTTTGAGGCAAGGCTCGGTATCTCTCTCTCAAATTCGTAAGTGTGATTTTGTTCTGTTCTTTGAGTTCGTTGGTATCCTGCAGTTGTATTGCCACTGTTGCAGGAAGGTTTATTCCGTTTTATCCTGAAAGGATCTAATCCATTACCTTGGCAACGTGTGAGGGAGTTAAAATTCCTTAAGGACACAAGAAAATTGTGGACTCGACAATTTTTGATTCTTCTACATTTCTTTATTCTTCTAACAGTTTTCTGTTTTTTATTTTAACACAGTATCGCTCACACTTCAAGCACCAACTTAATTTTTCTTTAGACTAAAATATAGATAGAGAAAATTTTACTTAATATTTTACAACTTTGCTATGTATTCTAGTCCTATATATAAAGCCTACTCGAAACTCTCACGGAATGCTAAAATGTAATAGTCTTTGGCTTGCAGTTTTTTCAACTCATATAATCTTTCTTCTGTGGGACTATACTGGGTAGTTGTTGTTGTATAATCTTTCTTCTTTTAAAAGCTAGCACTTTTGAATGCAAAATTTAGAAAACGTAATTTCAGACTTAGTTTTGAAACGCGTTTTATCTTTCGTTCTACACGAAACGTGATTCAAAACTACATACTATTATATATTATGATCAGTAAATTCTTTTCGCTTATTTATATATTTTGAATAAAAAAAATAAAATATTTAGGTTCCAGACTCGTAATAGTTAACACTTCTTAAATGGAGGGTTGTTGGGTGCTCAATTAGAAAACAGCCACATACAATCTATGAAGGGAATAAAATAAAATGCAAAACATTTACAAAAACCGTAATGTAACAATTGTTACCTTCACTTTCATACGCGTCATCAACATTAATATACATTTCCTTCCAAAAAAATCTAATTAAGGACTCGAATACTGCAATTATCGCACAGGCAAAGCGGAGAGGATCCGCTACACCTGAAATATATCAAACATTTCTAATTCTTAGCTTCAGTACAGAGTAGAAAATGGATGATTACACAAGAGAAATGATGGACCTCAAAACCCTCGTCACCCGAACCCTCGAGAAGAAAGGCGTCCTTGCCAAGATCCGAGTATGAACAAACAATTCTTCTCTTCTGCATTTTCATTTTTTGTTGTGAATTTTCTTCTCAATCAGATCGAGTGGTTACGTGTTATGTGCTTCCAAATTTTGTACATTTTTCTTTTCTGGGTATGGCTTGGGCTTGCCGACGAAGCTGTAATTAGATATTTCTTGATTCATTATATCCGCAGATGTAATTTTTCCTGTTCTGAAAATTGGGCTCATGAATAGCTAATTTCCATCGTTTCTTGGCTAGAAAATAGAAACTGAAAAATTGGATCTTTTTGAATTTTTAGTCTTTAACATTAAAATTTTTGGTTGCAACAAGTTGGGTATTAGGGAACACAAGAAGGTGTCACCAGCTTATAAAATATCTGGGTAATGCAAAGCATAGTAAGTGATTTAATGTGTAGAAATGAATACCTTGTTATTAACTTAATTGTTTTGACTGTTTTATGCATCTTCAAGGAGCTAAATATTAAAATTTTGACGGGTTGAAGCATGCATACTTTTTTCCTTCATTTGCATTTTCGTTGAACAAATTATGTAACTTATCTAGAAAGAGCATATGTCCTTTGATGCTCACCCTACCTTTTAGGTTTATTGGGGCTCAGGCAAATGAATCACTGAGGGATCTAAATCCCAAAGTTAGGAGCAAGAATAGGATATTATGGTGCTCAGTTAGGGGTGCCTAATTCTTTTTATAATTTTTTTTATAACTGTGGTATCGGGGCAGCTTGCACGCACCTCGACTAATTCCATCGGGTATTTGCTAACTCCCAGCAGCTCAGGTACTAGGTAATTATGTCAGTCAAGACTTGGACAGACAGGAAGAAATCACCCGCTTGTCTAGGGTGTAGCTTGAACAAGTGCAAATTAATGGCTTTGAAGGGTTTAAACCTTAACAAAGGCTCAAACGTCTAGGAAAAAGATTGGCATATGCAGGACAATGACGATTAAAGGGCAACCTACCGCTAGAATTGCTACCTTGTATCCTAGACGTGTAAGGTTCATTCCCCACCATGCCTTCCCCTTCCTGGACGAAGGGGCCACCCATCGCAACCCAGGAAAACAGGACAAGTAGAGAAAAGTCCGGATAGTTGCATGATGTGAAAATTAATATGAGAACAGACAACAGTAAACCTAGTAGACTTGAGGGTGATTTAGGGGTTAAAATTTTGGAACTCTTTGGACTATATGCTGATGAATTGTGAAGGATCGAGACATTGATTGAGAGCAGCAAAAGGAAATAACAATGAATGATATAATTTTGGGAATGTCATCTAAAATTCTATTAGCATAAACTGTAAGATAAGATTGCATGAAGCAGCAACTTGTATTGGCTTCTAGAAAACCGAGAGAAATGAATGCATAATTGTGTTTCTCTGCTAATTAGAAAGCCATATAAGTACTTGTAGTTATAAATTAATTATAATGAAATTACAGTGTTACTGGTAAAATGAATGATACAAAAAATAATAATAAAAAGAGGCTTACAATCTAATATATGACTTATTAGTTGATCCTGGCAAAAGTTCATAGCGGAATGGCTAAGTTGAGTACACAAAAAATATTGAAGTAGAATTTCCTAATGGTCATGTGAGCAGTTTATAAAAATATTTAAGAAACTCAAATTGAAGCCAGCAGTTTCAATGTATGCCTGAAAACATGGCCCATAAAAAGTTTGACTTGCTTTTCACTCATACGAGCTACTTGTTACTACCATGACAGAGGAAGTGTATCAGAAAAAAGCTGAAAACAAATGTTAGCTACTTTTACCATGTTGGATTTGTATTAATACGGAATCTTTTGTAGTTTTCTGGTACAGGGAAATTATTTATTAGCAAATAAAACCTGACGATCTTGTTTATTGAAGCAAAACATCGATGTCACATGTGAACCCTCTTCAGATTCTCTTTTGTTGATATACAGTGCAATCCTGGTTGATCCACAATATATTTACACAATTTACGTGGCTACATTTCCTAGGCTGAACTTAGAGCAAGCGTTTTTGAGGCGATAGAAGAGGAGGATAGGGCAATTGAGAAGGATGAAGCCTTGCCTCCTGCACTACTGGGTAGCTGCAATGAGCGCGCAAAACAACTCCATAATTCCCCTTCAGGTTCTCAGTTACTTGTTTTAATCTTTTTGGTTTTTTAACCCTTTATGAATCCTTGCCAAATTCTTTGGTGTAGGAGGACGGCTACTAACTTGTTGTATGGAAAATTTATTAAACTTCAGTTATATATATCTGAGGGCTGAGTGTTCACAACTGTCAAAATATTGTGATGGATTGAGTTTGTTCTATGTACTTATATGTATGCTGTTTAACTGTGCAATCTAGATATCTGAACTAGTCTTTTAGAATCTATTGTGAGAACCTGCCTGCCTGATCAAATCAAGTCCAACCTAAATCTGAATTGGAGATGCAAAAACACTTTCTGTTGCCAATGATTTATGTTTCATTCACGTTACTTTCTAAGAATAATGGTTCTGAATTTTAATCTTTTGTGAAACACTATAACCTGGAACTTGATGCTACATGAAGTTTGTGTCTTGTGGTTAATAAGATCATCGAACCTTATGAAAATCATCTAGAACCAGCTGAGAAGGAAGCTATCAGATCTTTTTGGACTTTGGTTGGAAGCATTTGAATGTAACTATTTAAGGACAGCAGATTTTGATTTTGAAAATTCGAATAACATATCTTCTGTGTTTGAAACAAATTCTAGGTTATGTCTTAAATACATATACTATCAGTTTCTTTATAGAAGTCAAATTATATTTGCTATAACTAGATGGGTGCATAGGATCTGACCTGTAGATTTGAAACACATAGGACTAAATGCTCCTTTTTCGAACCCTTCGAAAAATCCTAGAGAGTATCATTCATCCAGGAACTCCCTTTTGGATGTAATCACAACACTTTCTTAGTGCTGGTTTTGACATCAATACTAGTTAACCTTTAAAAAAAATCATTTATCAGGAAAAGTTATAGATAAAATATATATGAATTCTTCATGATGTTGTGACCTCACTTTGAACCTTGTGAACTTTTTATCTTCCAACTACAACGGGACTTAGAATGAATTTGGTTCTTGAGTCTATTTACTATTAGAATGAATTTGGTTCTTGAGTCTCTTTACAGACTTATGGGCGTGAAGGTTGGGTTTTTGATTCCACGTCTTAAGGCGATAATCTAACTTGTCATGGTTGCACAAGTTGAATTTGTTAATGCACACATTTTGGAACATAACACTTGCTCCCATCTGTCTCTATGCTCATTTTTATTTTTATATAAGAACTATTCTATTAACTAACAACAAAAAACAAGTTAAAAATACACAAAAGTCGAGATATAGTCCTTCATGCTCCCGGCCATTTTTTTTATTAGTTCTGGTGTCCGAGCCAGCTTTCGTACCTTTGTTATATCAGTGGGTACCTACAACCTCTCACCAGCACAGATACCGGGTAGTTCTCCCCGCCAACGCTTAGGTAGATGGGAAGAAATCATCTATTTTTTGCTGGGATCTGAACCTTGATCTCCGAGATTAGCACCCGCTTCATTAACCACTACGCCACCACGTCAAGGTGCTCTGACCAATATGAAACAATTACATATTTATCTCTTCCTCTTAATCAATGTCCCTAGTCAAAAGATGACTAGTTCTTTTTGATACCTGGAGTAATTCTGCTTGCAATTGATATTTTATTAAGTTGAATATTGTCAATTCCTAGATCTATTAAGTGATAAATAGTCTATTTTTTTATTAAAAAAATGAAATAGCATTTGATCAGTATGGATATAAATAGTCAATTTTACCCTATACAGAAAAGAGATTAAGTGATGAATAGTCAAGTGTATTTTATTTTAGTATTTTGAGTCAGGGAACTGTGTGCACTTGTAAAAGAACTAATATAAATAAATAAATCTGAGCATTCTCTCTTTCCATTTTTTCTGGCCCTCGGACGAGGTCTTTCCCTGCTTTGGTTTTTAGTTGTCATAGAAAAGGACGTAAGCATCTCCCTAGCTCATTTCTGTCCTAAGTCTATTATTGACTTCTTCGTTCATTATGATGCAGAAACTAGCATCTTTTGCACGAGTACGAGGATATGATACTTGATTGCTTGGTCAAATGCTTTAATGGTCATGCTAAGTTTGTATTTTTTTATATTCATTGATGACAGCGTTGTAGATTGTGCACTTGGTTTATTTTATATATTTTCTTTTCCTGATCCTTGTTACCTATTTTTTCTTTTCTGCATGCAGGAAGGCTACTAACTGCACTGATATGTGAATATTTTGACTGGGCTCAACTAAACCACACACTTAAAGTTTATTTGCCAGAGTGTAATTTGGTAATAATATACAGCTTTCCTGAATGATTTTAAATGTCAATTATTACTTCAATTTACAGAAGGTCACTTGTTTGCAGCCAAAGGATTCTTGGAAATCAGAGCTAAAAGAATTTAGCAGCAAGAATGGATATGATCTTAACAGGAATGGGGATAGTGGTCCATTGCTTTTGGATGTCCTCGAAGGATTTTTGAAGTATGAGGTTCGATAAAACTGCTTATATTAGATAACTTCTAGATATATATCCATCAGTTGCTTATGGTACTGTTGACGTTTTATGTTTATTTTAAAACTACAATTAGAGAAAAGAAGGAGAAAAAGAAAAGAAAAGTGGGAAGATTAAAATTTGTAATCCTAAGCTAGAAACTTATATGTTGGGGACACAATATTATCATCCTTGATAAGAAAAGAAAATTGAGAAAGATGAATTCTGTAACGGAGATGTAGTTCGGTTTGTTACTAGTTGTCTCAACATCCTAATGCAGTTGTGGGCCTCCCGCCATACAACAACAATAACAACAACAACAACTCAGTATATTCCCACAAGGTGGGGTCTGGGG
This sequence comes from Nicotiana noctiflora, assembly GCA_032618575.1. Taxonomy (NCBI): domain Eukaryota; kingdom Viridiplantae; phylum Streptophyta; class Magnoliopsida; order Solanales; family Solanaceae; genus Nicotiana; species Nicotiana noctiflora. The sequence continues at coordinate 73,001 of JASVEL010010380.1, forward strand.
AGGGTAATATGTAGACAGGCCTTACCTCTACCCGAGAGGGCAGACGGGTAGAGGGCAGAGAGACTGTTTCCAATCGACCCTCGGTGCAGGGAAAAGAAAGGCAAACAAAAACAAAAACCGCATTAGTTATACCAGCATACATCGCAAAAAATTATCTAAACATAAGAGACATAAATACCATAAATAAGCAGGTATGCATGCAATGATATTAAAACAGTAACTACCAGAAACGACTACCACAAGAGAACATAAACTAATCATCTATGGGCGGCCCTACCACACCTCACCCACCCCGGGAAAGGAGGTTACTAATGAAGAACTATGACCAAATGTGATCTTTGGTTTTGGGGTTTTGGGGGGGTGGGTGGGTTGCCAGCCTGGAAACTTGTAGACCCACAGAACTATACGGCAGAGGTCTCATAAAGCAAATAATAGAGGAGGATGAAAACAAAAATTATGAAGTTATTGTCATGTTGCCAAATAGGTGGTCCTACAGTCTGAAAGTATCAAGACCCAATTGGGATAGTTCTCATGATTTACTAGTGATACTGACCAATAGGATAATGAATCACACTAAGTTTATTTGTTCAGCAAAATTGTTTCTTTGTTCTGCTTCAAACACTTCTTTCTTGTCTTTGTTCCATGAGGTATATCCACTTGTGCAATCAATTCCCGGGGCATGTGTTTGAACCTTTAACCTTCCTCGCATGTGATTGACTTAGTAAAAAGCTTTTTATGCTCTGGGTATTGCTGGTTTTAAAATTTCGAAGTGTACACAAGTGTATCAATGTTAATAAATGTAACTTGCACTGGTAGAAAATGATTATTGTTCTGGTTTTAGATCTGCATTGCGTTTTGTTGAGGTTAACAGTCTCCTGTTCCAGGTTTCAGTTAGAGGCCATAAAATGCTTATGCAGTTCCATTAGATGATGGTTATAGCATTTGCAGTTTACATTTTCCTGCACTCAAATTGACGATGGTAAATATACTAGTCTATCTAGAAGGAATTAGCTTTAAAGTCGAGCTTTTAAAATTTGTTTTGCAGAACTTATCTCAAGGAAGGGGTGCTGGGAGGAGATTGACAACAGCAGATGCTGAATCTCTTTCCAATGTAGAAACAAGGAACATGAGGAGGCCTTCATCTTCAGTTGCTGGGGGCTTACCTCCATTGGGAAGGTTTATATATATGACTCTATTATAGTATCTTTTGTTGTGTTAATTTATTTAGTTATTTTTCTTTCATGGATTTAAGATTTTGACTTGGGACCATCTCATTCCACAGGCCAGGTCCTGCTGCCCAGTCATCTGGTAAGTAGTCTACCTGCTTTATTTGTATTAATTCCCGGATAAATATATAACCTCTTCATATGGTTGAGATGTTAGATAGAAGAGCAGGTTCTTCAATATCTGGGCACAGGAAGGATGAATACAACTGGAGATATGACAATGATGAACTTGCAGAAGATGTGAGTCGTGCTTCATCTGCCTTGGAAAACCTTCAGTTGGACCGAAAAGCTCGGAACCTTACCACTTCCTGGCGGTAAGTGCTGGAAAACTGGATTCCCTTTTCTAATTTGGTTTTGATGTAACCTTTTTGGATGGGTATGGAAGTTATTAGCTTTGGTGAATGTTAGTCTTGGATGGTTTTTTTATTTTAGATGTGGCTGTTATAAAATACATCACTTGCGGCTGGTTGGCTAGGTTAAAGAATGACAACCATGTTTCTTCCACTAAGGCAGGTGCTAATTGCATAGGTGTCATTTTGAAGCATAACTAGACTAGACTGTACTTTTGGGCTTGTGGGCTAAGAGATATATTACCCATGTTTCCTATTAAGTGTTGATTGTATGCTACTTACTGATAGAGAGTTCTCTATTTAAACGTATTGAATTGTCTGCATAAAAGCAATTTTGATAGATTGCATCACGGCAGTTGCTAAATTTATTATAATGTTGAGTGCAATAAAAGCTTTACTATGAATTAAGGAAAAAAATCTTATCTGAATTAAGGAAAAGAGATTATCTCCAATGTCCGGCAAAACATGGAGAGAATATATTCTAATGTATATGCGTGTTGCATGAGAAGTTTGTCTGATGACTAAAATAAGTCAAATCCAGTGTACTTTAAGATCCTTTTAAGTAGAGATAGTTATTTTGTAAAGTTTTAGATTAGATTATTATTTATCAAAAACAAATTGTTAGAAAATGCGTTATGGTTAACAGAAATGTACCACTCCTTGTTGACTAAAACAAGAATATGCTTCCAACAGTTCACCAGGATATTGAAAAGTTATGCATAGTAAAAGAAGAAAAGGCTAAAAGATTTCATAGTGTTCTCATACAAACAAAAGTAGTCAGGGAAATAGGGTTCTTTTTCCTTCTTTTACTTCTTGGGCTCAATCAACTTCCTGAAACACAATTTTGGTGGTGGTGGTTGAGGGGGGTTAATATCCATGGTTCAAAGTTGGGATGTTGGCTGGGGAATGGAAGGTAAGTCTCTTGTGTGCAAAAGGATGGACGTAGAAGAAACATCCAACATTATTTAGGTGTCATTCTTTTCTACAAAGAACTGTGCACATGTTATGTGTTCTATGTTTCAGTCGGTGGCATCTTGAAATAGCTGCTTTTCATGTGAACAATCAGGTCATATTCAACATTAATTAGGTTTTTGTGTGCTTGTGTTGAGTTTGTCTTATAGCAAGCTTCTCCAAAAAAAGTGCATGTGGGAAGAGGCGGAAGCAGTTTCTGAGAAGCAAAAAATAGTAGCTTTTTCCCAAAAGCGGAAGCATAAACAGTTTTGACTTTTCTTCTTACCAAAAATACCCCTAACAAAATATAGTATATACCAAAATAACCATACTGATTTTAAACCTAATACTTAGGATATTAATGTATAAGTATTTCTTCTTATTTTTAGGATAGCTTTCTAATATATAGTGACATTAGGCATGAATGCTTTTACATTTGTTGAATGATTTTTTAATTATTTAAATCATGTTAAAAGAATTAAAGTACTTTTTAATTTTATTTTCATATTTTATTTAAATAAAATAAAAAGATTTAATTATTGTCTTTAATAACAAAATTTGAGATTATTTATTTACTTATAATATTAACTATCTAGTAAATCTATTCATTTCCGTATTCTTAATTTGATACTTAAAAGCACGTTTTAAAAAGTCCGGCCAAACACAAATTATTGCTCAAAAGTGCTTTCAGAGTGATTAGCTAAACACAAACTGCTTCTCTACAAAAATACTTTTTCCCAAAGCACTTTTCAAAATAAGCTGATTTTTGCAGCTTAGCCAAACAAGCTATTGTACTCGCTCAAAAAAGAGAAGTGTCGAATTGTAGAACTGTGGTTCTTAACTTAATCAAAAGGTAAGAGCGAGCTGATCATTTTGATGTATAGTACGATAAAAGTTGGTCTGTAGCTCTAGATCCTCTTTGATCAGAGAAGGTCAAATTTGTGGTGGAAAAATCAAACTTCAGCAGACAGCAAGCGTTCATAACCTGGGGACCTGTTGGTCGATGATGGATTCTTGTTCACTGGTGATGTACGTAAAGAACTACCAATTTCCAGGCACCCTTGTTAGACTTCTGTCAGCTGGAGGATTGAAATTTTAGCTACCTAATCACATATCAATAGACTATTTGTAGCCCCTTTCTAACTAAGTTAGGGCATCAGTTTTCAGGAAATGAAAATAGAATCCTACACAAGTTGAGAATGAGCAGGACTTAGGCTGTTACTATTCTTCTAGCTGTGATGACAGATGATTATACATGAAAGCTCCATTATCATATACATTTAAAGACGCTTTATCAAAAGATATAAATAAATAAAATGATAATCATCTGAAGACTGACTCACTGACATACCATGTCAAACTGAACAAAAGGGGGGTAAGGTTTTCATCACTCTAGTAAGAGAAAGAGGAGATATTCCTTTTTTTAATGATTGTGCTTTGGTATCAATGGCATCACTGCGCTTGGGGAAGTGCTCGCACTCTACTAGATCAAGTTTGTGTTATACAAGACGAGGGCAAAGTATCCAAGAATATAGTGATTACTGATGACCTAGGACAGCTGATGAACGGTTGAATTTATGTGAAAAAAACATATATACTCTAGTTATTCCTTTTGCTCGACTCGTTATTGTTCTTGTTGTCTCGCTGAAGAATTGTGTAGAAACTTCAGTTCTATCGCACGTTGGATTGGTCGTACTGTCTAGAAAATGCAGCCATATCTCAACTTTGTACTATATTTGTTTACAGGCATGGAGGGGATGGCATGTCCGAGGAAGATGGCAGGGTAGAATAGGTGTCGCAAAATATTCTACAGATCTCTAAATCTGAGAATTGATGTTATCTTAACATTGAAATGCTATTTTGTGTAACGGGCAGCGATGTTTCTTATGATTAAAATACTACTGTATATTAAATTGGTATGAGCTTTTCTTTTTCCTTCCTTCTTTGGCCGTTATTCTCATTTACAATTATCCCTATTTGTAAGCTAAGTTCATTCGTTTAGTCTTTATGCTATTTGTTCATTTACAAGGGTTACTGTTGGTTTGAGTGGCTCAAGTGATTACTGCAAGCTGGTTCTCGTGGTTAAATATGAGCCTCTATAACATTGTGAATTGCTATCTTTCGTTTTAAATGAAGGTATTTGGTAGATCATGTGGTTTGAAATGTTATACGTTCACATGCATCTTCTATTAGTAATAGTGGAAGCAAATGTTATAAGGTAATCTTTGTTTTAATGGATTCACTTTTTTATTGTGAATTTTGTGTGGAATTGTAACAATGTAAAAATATTTGGACGGTAAAATTCTAAAAAAAAAAAAAAGAAAAATCCCACTATTCCGTAATTGCCCCAAATACCCATCTCTTCTAATGTCGATGGCACTGGAAAATCAACAACAATAACTATTCAATAAAATCCTACAGGAAAATCATTAGAAATTCAATAATTTTTTTCCTCGTTTGGGCTAATTTATTCCTCTACTAATTAATTTGGAGCATTTTCATCCTTCCACTATTCAAAAATGCGAGTTTTCTCGCACAATGCGCGAGAGAAAAATTCTTCATTCAAAACTTTATAATAATTAATGAGTTTGTTTTTGCAAAATAATAATAATTTTTTAAATATAGTTTTCAAAGATAATGCTAAACAACAAGTTTATTACATCAGATCCAAAGACATTATGTATATATAAGTTTAAAACATCAAAAGTTAGAGAATAAATTAAGTCAACTTTCAAAGCAATCAAGTTACAAAAATGAACCTTGAAATTGTAAGGAACTAAAGAAAGTTGAAAAACTAAAATCTGAAAAATAAATGCCAAATTCGAGTGGTTGGTGAATTGTGACAGAAAAAAAAGGGAGGCGGAAAAAATGAATAAAGGAACACAGTAATAGTTATCATAATAAAAATAAATTCTTTATAGTAAATAAAACAAGTCCCCGCTTGACCATAGATTATGATTATTTTTTTCAATTTTTTTTAAAGCATTGTTTATTCATGAAATATGATCAGTCTTTAAAAAAATTAATTTTTTTTATGTTCCCAAAAACTGATTTAAGGGAGTTTGTGGGTGATTTTTTTTACTCATAAAACTTCATTTTTTTTTTTCCGTAAAATACATGTCCAAGCACAACTTCAACATCCAAAAATTATTTTTCAACACAACTTCGAAAATTCTTTTTCAAAGTTTCAATCAAATTCATGTCCAAACACCAGCTAAATATGTTGTGCACATAGAACAAAGATGGATATTTTTCTTTACAGAGAAAATCATATCAGTTTTTGGATGAAATCAGAAGATCATATTTCTCGTGTAACAACATAAAATTTAAAACCCAAAAAATTAATTAAAAAGACAATAATAAGGCTAGAGAGAGACAATTAATGTGATCCAATAGCTTTTAATATTTTCATTACCTGCTTATTTTTTCAAATAAAACCAACAGAAAATAAGGATAAAAAATGAGAAGAAAATTTTCGGAGGCTAAAATTGCTTATATTCGAATCGTAGAAGGATAAAATTGCTTCAAATAGTAAAGGAGTAAATTTGACCCAAATAAGGCAAGAAAAAATTTGTGTCTGATAATTTTTCACGTGCATAACTCTTTTTCACGTGAAACGACTGTTAGCAAAGAGGGAAATTTTGGACCTGTTACGACCCCAATTCCCCTTGTAGGATGTCGTGATGACAAATATTCTCCAATATTAGGTAAGTTTAACAACACATGCGGAATATAACTGAAATGACAAATAACTCTCAAATAATCAACAATTTAATATAAAGAAACTCTGCAACTCAGTATATACAACTACCCAAAACCCGACGAATACAAGTCACAAGCTCTAAATGGTAATACTGAATAACCCTATCTATAAAAGGATAGGGAAAATAGAATAGTCTAGGTAGAAGGGGACTACGAGGCCTGCGGACGCCGACAGGTATACCTTGAAGTATTTGTAGTTGAGCTCTCGCTAATGCCTGGTCAGATAGGAGGAACCTGGATCTGTACAAAAAGATGTGCGGAAGCGTAGCATAAGTACACCACAACGGTTCCCAGTAAGTGCCAAGCCTAACCTTGGTAGAGTAGTGACGAGGCCAGGCTAAGATCCTATTGGAAATAAGAAATACTGTACCAATGTACGATAGTGTAGTAGTGATAGCAATGAAATTGAAATAGCAAATAACATATCAAGGTTAGCAACACAAAACTAAAGCAAATAATGCAACACGGAGAAAATAAGGAACAATATGCTAAGGAAACAAAATAACCAAACACAAGTGAAGCAATAGAGAAATACCAACAAGAGTCACTATCGAAGTTCCGCCTCATAGTCTTAAATCACAAGGATAATTCACAATCTTCCCTTATATCACGCGAGAGACTTGCATTTAGTTTTGAAAATTATTTTTCCGAAATAGCATCCCGCGTTTTAATCCACCTTATCACACCTCGTGGCTTCTAGTAGTTCCCTTACGAGCCACACATATCAAGTCCATCTTATCTCACCGCATGCGTTTCAACCCCAAAACATTATACCACCACATGCATATCAATATCACAACATATCACAAATCGCACCTGAAGTACCTAATATCACAATTTGCCAAAAAAATCAATAATAACAATGTTTTCATAATAAAGAGCTCATGGTTCAACCATAATGTACACAAAAGTTTCAACAATAACAACTGGAAGTGAATAACTCAACAAAATAATATTTCACAACTTAATACTTTGCCTCAATGCGCATCACAGCCTTTATAACTCAATACTGATTTCATCAACAAGATGTTTCAAAAATAACGACTTCAAGTAAATAATTCATGGTCAAATAATGAATAAGAAATAGAGAAAACAACAACAACTTCAACTAAACATGTAAGGAAAATTAACAGGTAAGAAATAAGACAAATAGAGCATGTGGAGATAGACTAGAAATGATGACTATAGCATGTTAAGGTA